>CALSBZ010044660.1:321997-332019 GCA_943591055.1 Gobionotothen gibberifrons | reverse complement strand
CGGCTGGAGAGCCAGCAGGAGACGAGGTGCTGGAGTCGGCCGGTACGTCGACAGGACTCGGGGAGCTGGCGTCGGCCGGAGAGCCAGTACTGGAGCCGAAACTGGAGTCGGGATCATGACTGTAAGGTCTGGTTCTGAAGCCGGAAACATGGCAGTATTGTCCAGTTCTGAAGATGGAAACATGGCTGTAATGTTAGGTTCTGGAGAAACATGGCTGAAAGGTCCGGTTCTGGAGCCGGAAACATGGCTGTATGGGCCGGCTCTGGAGCCGGAACCATGACTGCAGGGCAAGGTACCGGAACACGAATCCATTGCAGTGTGGGATGGTACTGGAGCACGGTACCATTGCTGTGTGGACCGGCAATGGAGCACGAATCCATGGCTGCTGGGCCGGTTCTGGAGCCGGGACCATGGCTGTGTGGGCCGGTTCTGGAGCCGGGACCATGGCTGTGTGAGCCGGTTCTGGAGCCGGGACCATGGCTGTGTAAGACAGGTAATGGAGCAAGGAAGAAAAGCTGCTTGGTCCGGTACTGGTGCACGGATCCATGGCCTTGTGGGCCGGTTCTGGAGCCGGAACCATAGCTGCTGGGGACAGAACTGGGGCTGGAACCCTGGCCTTGCGTCTCCTACTCCTAGAAGCCGGACGAGTTCCAGAAAACGACTCCTGGACAGGGGCAGGAACTGGGGTAGAAGCATGGGTTGATTGCAGACGGAACCCACCGAGGCGTATGGTGCCATGTTGGGAATTGGGAAATAGGGAGCTAGCATGCCTGGGGTTAGCAGGCCGGGAATCACAGTCTGAGAGAAAATCCAATATCCAGATAGGTAGGAATTTCACCCAGTCTGGGTGCTCCATGACAATCTGGTGTGTCTCTGCAAGAGCAGCTTCTCGCTGCTGAACTCCGGACGCTCTCCTCCATCGATACGAGCAGTTAGCTAAAGACAAGGTAAAGTCCAAAAACTCCTGCTCAAAAGGATCTGCTGGGCCCATATTTGGTCGGATCGTTCTGTTACGGTTTGTGTAGCAGGCAGGACCCAAATGCAGATATCAAGTGACAAATCCTTTATTTCAAGGCTATATTTAAAGCAAACAAAGACAAAGCAGAACACTCAACAACGAACTAGGTCACAACACAAGACGATCCGACCAAGACAGACAGGAAAACCAGAACTTAAATACACACAAGACTAATCACACAAGACACAGGTGAGGAGGGAGGAGAAAACACAGGGGCACCAGGTGAACATTAACGGGTAATTAGGAGGGAAAACAGACAGACAGCAACAGGCAAGACAGGAGGTGAAGACCTTTCAAAATAAAACATGAAACAAAAGACAGAAAAAGACAAGACAAAATACAATAAAGACAGATCGTGACAGTTACAGTAGCACAATCAGCAACAAGTACATTAAAGGGAAATATCTTGAGTTTGCTAACATTAGCAAGCATTACCAAGGAAAAGCTACTGCTGAGAGCCGTCTCATGAATTCTTCCTTTTCAATAGGAATGCGTTAGTTCCTCACTTAAATATATTAAACATGCAGCCGAGTGTGCATCCTAAGGTTTCTGATTGCTCTTCCATATACTCACATTACAGAGAACGCACAAGTGAACGTGAATTGAGACCAAAAACAGCTGCAAGTCGAGAGAAAATTTGAAATATGCCTCAAACAAATCAAAAAAGTGCAAGCCAGCTCCCATTAGTGCAGTAAGGACCAAGACTTTATTGCTTCCAACACTGCAAACGAATTCCACGCATTGTAGTAGTCAGTGATAATTAGGATCTGTTGAACACCTTCAGTCTCCACCCTTACAGCTCTTACATATTCAGTATCGCTGCACAATAAATGCCTTCAGTTCTTTAATGGTCTCTGTGCAACACGAAGACCGAGGGTGGAGGAAGTTCTAATCTGTAAGAATGCTCTGTGATGTGACCGCAGCTCAGTGAACTGAAACAACACTGTTACATTATTCATAGAAAGAATTAACACCACCCCAGATGATGAGAATAAGCTGTTATGAACTTCTTATCACATGGAAGTAAGGAACACATGTTATTTATGGAAAAAATATGGAGTATTGACAGCTTATCTGAGAGGTGAGGGAGTTGGAGGCTGAATGGGGATAAAAAGATCTAGTGAAATTGGAACTTTTTCTTTCCTCTTCCTCTGTGAAATAACACGGATAAAAACTGCCCCATTAATAGGTCTTTTTGTTTTGAAGAGCTCATCAGAGAGCAGTGAAATGGGCCTTTTAAACCTCAGCTGTGGATGCAGAATGTCATGAGCGTGCTTTTGAAATGCACAATATGTTATTCATTTGTTCGCTTCTTTGGTGCATGCTCATCTACAACGTAGCTGAATGTTAGCATTCCTCTGCTCCCTGCTTTTGTTACATGGTAATTGTGCAGAGCGAGTACCAATGTGCCAGGTCTCAGTTTAATGAATCCCACCTGTAACACATTTGCACATTCATTCCTCTCCAAGGAGAAATCCTGTTGCCAAAGCAAAGCCTTGTGGAAGTGTGCTGCTATGCTGAGACCCCAAAGAAATGTACCCAAGATGGCAGCCGATGTTAGCAACCAATTTAACCCTTTAACTTTTGATGGCATTTGTTCAAAATCTATGTTTGTGTACATTTTACGGCTCAATGTTGCACTCTACAAACATGAGAGGGAAGTTGGAGGAGAGGCTTATGGAATGTCAGAGCGAAATGCTTGTGAACCCCTCTGGCATGTGAAAGGGATTTCACAAACATGAATACATCAAATGATTGATTCAACGGCTAATCTCTCCACAAACTGTATACATACCAATATCTTAAAAGAGTAGGCCATTCATCTAGGGCTTTTCCATGAGCTCAGTATAGCGGTGAATAAATAGTGCACTCACTGCAGACTGTATTTTTTTTTCATTCTTCTCAACACACCATTGCTTATCTTCAGCATATGCTAATGCTAGTTCAGGTCCACCAGTGACATGCAAAACGTAAAGTAATATACAATATATCGTCAAATATGCCTGTGTTTCTAGTTATTCTTCACACTTTATCTTTAATTTTATCAGCACCACGTCACTATTATTTATTTATATGTAACATTTTAGCAAGTTTTTATATTGTCCTGTTCCTGTAAGCCAGTACAACGACATTTCGTTTTAATAGTACACTCTGTGTCTTGTTGAAATGACAATAAAGTATGTCTATCTATCTATCTATCTATCTATCTATCTATCTATCTATCTAACAACTGTTTATGATGACACTAAAAAGAATGAGGAAGCAACTAATCCTTCCCCTTCATCTCATTATTCATTGTAGTATTTGTTTCTCATTTTCAGACATTCAGTCCCTTTAATTGTCAGTTAAAACAGAATCTCTCGTGACTGTTGCAGCACTGTGCTGTTGTTGCTCATTTGAGTAATGTTGCTCCCAGTTGGTGGTCTCAGTAATGAACAACGGGGGGTGGGTGGACCACATTCAATGGGATGCCAAAGATCTTTTGCTCCGCTCCTTCAGGGCCTTTTGCATTTAGTAACTCTGAGCTCATAATTGTGTGACTAAAGCAATTGTTCTCTTAATTGAAGCCATTCAGGGCCTCTATGGGCTTTCCCCACTTCCCTCAGGTGAGACTCGGGTGATCATCCAAAACCTTCAGGTGGAACTCAGGTGATCCTTCAAAGACTCTGAGAGAAAGGGATGTTTTTATCTTGTAAATCATGGTTTTACTCTTAAAATAGTACGGTTTTGAGTAGTTAAGCCAAATCATTTAATATAATTCATGGTAATATCTTCATGGAAAAATGTCTTCTTTGAACAAGCATCCAGTTTTTTGCTGCTCTGGCATAGTAAATGCCAAGGAAATGACTGCATACGAGCCCTTATCTTTTGCCCCACATTTATAGCTCACAATAAGCATTGCTGGCTCATAAACACAAAGATCTGATTATAAAACTGCACAAGATCATTTAATGACTGGATGACACTGAATAGGTAAAAAAAAAATGCCGTGGTAAGTGTAGCCAGGATTTTTAATGTGGAGTAAAATGAGTGTGATAGAATGTTGAATAGAAATATTGTTCATTTCCTTTCAAGTTCATGCCCCTTGGATGACGAATTTGCTTAAATGTCTAGTGTTAAAGATTTGAAAGAAGTTGTTCCACCTTTAATCTTCAACACGCGTCAAACACTTATGTCTGCAAAGCACCATTTCAACTTTAATTCTTCATTCTGAAAAATTCACAAGCGAGTGTTGAGGAGGGTGGAGGAGCCGAAGCAGAGCATACGTTTAAGAACATCTGACGCACAAAGAGAAGTCGCCCCAAAACTTGCAAACGGAAAAAAAAAAGAATCTGCAGGGGCCACGGTATGTTTTCACCTGAAGCAGTCATTTATCTTGGCCATGGCCCAACACTAAAGCACTGTGTATGTTTCTATGGTCTCGGTGGGTTTGTGTGTGCACCACAGCCACTTAAAGCGGTGGGGGGAACTGCAGATTTCAGTCCTAATCTAGGAATTGTGAAACCGCACCATTTCCTTGCACTCGAGAAGTGCTTGGCATCTCATTGGGCTGTGGAGGACCTGTATACATCAGCGCAGATGGAGCATGCAGATGAGTTTAGGATATGTGTTTCTTTTACTTCACTTTGGTGGACATGGGGATGGGATGATAAGAAGGTTGTTGCAGATGTAGCTCTAGCCAATGTTCACCTACTGTATCAACAGCAGCAAGTGTTCTTGGTTCTCTGAAAAGCAAAGACAGCCTTCAAGTTTGCGCATACTATCATACAAATTACAAAAGGAAAGGAAATGTTAATGTCATTGAGTCAAGTTTTCTCGCTGAACAAAAAAGAAAATCAAGAACAGCTTACATGTTGATGTCTTTCAGCTATCTGTTTTGGTTTACATTACATTACATTGCATTTAGCTGACGCTTTTATCCAAAGTGACTTACAATAAGTGCATTCGACCAAGAAGATACAAACTTGAAGAAAACAGAATCATATAAGTACATCAGGTTTCATAGAGCCAAAACATTTCAAGTGCTACTCAACTGGCTTTAGATAAGCCAGTCCTTTATTAGTATATAAATGCTTTGTTAGTAATTGTATTGCTCGAAGTGGAGTCGAAAGAGATGAGTTTTCAGTCTGCGCCGGAAGATGTGCAAGCTATCTGCTGTCCTGATTTCAATGGGGAGCTCATTCCACCGTTTTGGAGCCAGGATAGCAAACCCACGTGTTTTTGCTGATGGGAACTTGGGTCCCCCTCGCAGTGCGGGTGCAGCGAGCTGTTTGGCTGATGCTGAGCGGAGTGCATGTGCTGGGGTGTATGGTTTAACTATGTCCTGGATGTAGGAAGGGCCAGAACCATTTGCAGCATGGTACGCTAGTACCAGTGTCTTGAAGTGGATTCTAGCAGTTACTGGAAACCAGTGAATGGAGCGGAGGAGCGGTGTGGTGTGGGAAAATGTTGGAAGGTTGAAGACCAGCCGAGCCGCTGCATTCTGGATGAGCTGCAGAGGTCGGATAGCACGTGCAGGTAGACCAGCCAGGAGGGAGTTGCAGTAGTCTAGGCGTGAGATGACGAGAGCCTGGACCAGAAGTTGCGTCGCTTTCTGGGTCAGGAGGGGACGTATCCTCCTGATGTTGTAAAGAGTGTATCTGCAGCAGCGATGTTTGCAGTGAAGGACAGGTTGTTATCTAGGGTCACACCCAGATTCCTTGGAGTCTGAGTCGGGGAAACAACAGAGGGGCCGATGTTGATTGTTAGGTCAAGAGTGGGAGAATCTTTTCCCGGAAGAAAAAGCAGTTCAGTCTTGTCAAGGTTCAGCTTGAGGTGGTGAGCAGACATCCACTGAGAGATGTCTGCTAGACAAGCAGAGATGCGTGCGACGACCTGGGTCTCTGAGCGGGGAAAAGACAGAATTAATTGGGTGTCGTCAGCGTATACAATGGTATACACCATTTAAAGGTTTGTGATTACACTGTTTGGGTTCACTCTAACTGTTCTCACTAACTTTGTTTCTAACTAAAAGTTGTGACGAACCCACATTACGCCTACCCAGCTTCTGCCTTATGATAAAAAAACAAAGTAACCAAAACTGAGCAAAAAGGGGAATAATTATTTGAATAAAAAGGACTTTATTATGTGTGATTCTTTAAACCATTTTTTTTTTAAATGTGTTTTTGTCTTAATATTTGTACAGACAACCTAAATGTATCAAGAAGGCACTTTAATTGTTTTTCAGAACAAGGCCTAAAGGTCGGACTTTTCCGCCAGAAATAAAGGCATCAACCAATGAACTTCTTGGGAAATTGTAAAGTTGTGCCCATATTTATGAGGATTTTAAAACAAAAATACAGAGGCTTCGAAATCCGAACCAAGGCAGCCTACAGCATATACTAGATCCACCCCTTCGATTTTTACTTTAACAATAAAAGCACTAGACATATCATTTGTGCAATTGACAATTTTTTATTTACGTGTAGTAATTTGTCATGCCCCCAATATGTAGAGGCCTTAACATCAAACGAACATTTTTCTTTGACTGCTATTAGTAGGGATTTTTTTGTTAACATGTTACCCCACATACACTTTGGAAGGCAGCAGTATATCATTGTTGTATTTACAGCAGTTGTGCTGCCCCCAAGAGGCCAACACATCTGTTAATGTCGGCATAAAGGCCCATCTAAAACAGCCCATTAGGAAATGCTTTTTTTTTATTCTGCAATGCATCGATACTTTCAGACTTTGCTACCAATGTCTTTGGCACCCAGGCCCAAGCCTGTTAGTTACTACTAAAGGACCTGCCTATTGTCTCCTAATAGATACATTTTAAAGCCGGGCTCAATAATGTTCTTTGGCAATGTATGAGCAAACATTAGAAAGCAAATGGTGAATTTTGGGAGAACATTGAGTATATGTGCCGAGGTTTAAGTGTATACCGGATAGGCTGAAAATAAAGTGCAATGACAGTAAAGCTCGAAAGCAAAGAAAGTTTTCTTTTGTGTGATTTGTTTACTTTTACACAATAAATTATATGATTGCTATCTGTAATTGCCAAGACTAACGTTTAAATCTCATTCAAACAAGTACTTTAACAAAGAAATAGTGGAGCTAAGGTTTATACTTTTTTCAGTATAGGAAATAAAGAGTCAATAGGATGAGTCATGTTCCTGTCAGTTAGTAATTGGAACCATCCACCCTCTCAATTTCCAAACACAACACAAAAGACTCTACAATGACAGACTGTGTGAAGTCAGATTAGCTCAAATTTCCTCAGGAGATGTTCCACAACATCAGCAAAAACAAAGTCCTCAAAATGGGGATTTACCACCTCCTTCCAGTCAACAGCCCCCTTGGGAGCTTTCCTGAATGAATCCCAGACTGCTACGTAGCTCGGCTATCTCACTGACCTGTCGTGCCATCAGCTACTTCAACCTAGAGCCTCCGCACTCTCGCTATACGGCCACATCCTGGCCATAAATCACTGCACAGTGTGAACTTCCCTGGAATGCTTGTTGAGTTGCCAAAGGATTGTTTGTAAGTCCAAGCAAGGTCCAACCCTTATCAGTGTTCAACACATCTTGGTGTTATCAGAGATAAAGCTTAGATAAAAGTGATCTCTTTAGCCTCTGAACAGATTCCTATAGGCAATATTTCCAGTAATGGGACACCTAAAAGGTCCGTGGTAACCTGCGTTTCCGCTTCTACAGCTTTGAGTGTGGTTGTTTTGTCTATTACCAAAATACATTTTTGCATTGAAATACACACAAGGATTCCTTGGGGTCCACAAGTGACATCAGCAGTTGAAGTAAATGAAAACTTCTCAGAGCTTAATTACTTCTTACCAGGGATTTGGGATGGAAATGGTGGGAAAATATTATTGCAACCAGCTCAACCGAGGAGCACTTGCTTGCTGCAATTAGGGTGAACGTTTTGATTTGCCAATCTCTGCGTGCCAACAGGATTTCTCACCAATGTCTACATCTGACGTCACACCAACAGGCCAAATATACATCGTAGTAGAGTCTATGAGCCATTTAGAGAGTATCAGTCCCACTTTGTGATGTGTACACTGAATCATCAAGTGTATTTTGACATGCAAAACTGGCCTCAAGCAAGCTTTCCATCGACCCCTTTGGACACTTGGGTGGGCTCCCGAAATACCTCCCTTAATTTGACATGACCTGATTTGGAGGATTTCAATGTTATTACTCCTCTTGGACGTGTGGACTCACATGCGAGGCGTGAGGTTGAGGGAGGTCTTCCCGGAGCTGTTATGAGAGCTGATGTGAGACAACAGTGGACCGTGCCTGGAGCAAAAGAGAGGTAAAGGCAGGGAAAGGAAAGAGAGAGCATTAGAAGCCAAGGTGAATAAAGTGAGTGACAGTAAGGAGTGAAAGGTGGGAACAAATAAGCGATCCAGGGTATGTAGATCCAACCTGTAAAGGCCAAGGAGCAAAAGAGCTTTCCAGAAGTGTCAGTTCAACATCTCATCTCCTCTCTCTGTCTTACTCCCTAAGCCACCTAACTATTGTTGAGTTGGAAGTCCCTGAGTTTTGACAGCTGTGCTTGGAGTGCTGTGACGGCGGTCTGGAGGGAAGGGTGTGTGTGTCTGGCTGTGTGTTGTATGATGGTTTGTAGTGGATTTGGACACTTTGGTGTGCAGCCTCTTGGTAAGCAAATATTGGTGTATGTGACTCTTGAGGTTAAGCCTTCTGAGTGAGGACATGTGTGTGTGACGATGTTAAAATATAATACATTTGATTTATGCAGTGCCTTGTGGACCTATAATGCAGTTAATTGTGCTTTATTAGTAGTGATTTGACATAATGCGGCTACACAGACAGAAGAGAGCTAATGATAAAGAAATAAGATACACCGCCGGTCATGCTAGTTGCTCTGCAAGTCTAAAAGAGGAGAGAGTAAGGAATTCTTGCACCACTTCACCTATTTCACGGATAGTTTGAAGAGGTAAAAACTCAACAACAGTCTCATTATTATATGTTGTGCATAATAAAACATGTGTTGGAGTTGACATCTTGAGTATTTTTTAGGCATTGGGTGCTATAATCAGCATGCTAACACGCGATAACATGCTCACGAGGACAATCATAATGTTTAGTGTAAGCATCTTCTCTAACTGTATCCAATTGTGTGTCTCTTCATGATTACACCTGGATTTTCCTCTGCTTTCCTCGTCAGCATTCAAATAGTTGGATACGGTTTCTTCCCTCCCTTTCCCTAGCTACGTAACGTCCGTAAATAGCATAGCTTTATGGTAAGCTACCATGTTTTTTTGTGTTTTGGACCTGTAGAAACGAGAGGTTGCTGTAGCAGTCAGTTATTTGAGTAATCAGATCCCAATTTGATCTCAAGACACAGCTATATAGAGATATGACCATGTAACTAACTAACTAACTAAGTGTAATTCTAGACATCTCCAGATACAATCTTGATACAAGACACATTTAAATAAAAGTTATTTGTATTGTGTCTTGGCTAATTATCAGGAAACACAATGTGCTCTAGCTGATGGGAATGTGAGAAAGTAGTTTGTCTTAATGCTAAAGTACTGAACAATTAATGCAAGTATGCAACAATATGATGGGGCTTGATAAGACGTGCCAAAGTAATTCCAACTCAACCCAAACCTCATGCCAATCAATCCAGTAGTTGTCAAAATGTCTCATTTAAAGGTCCCATGTCATGGCCATTTCTACTGATCATAATTCCATTGTTGAGGTCTACTAAAATACATTTATACATTTAAATCTCATTGGTTTCTCATACAGCATCTCTGTATAGTATGTGTATTCACTCTCTGTCCTAACAGAAAAAACCCAGCCCGAACACACACACACGCAGCCTGGCTGGGAGTTTGTGTGTGTGCTCACACACCGACTCACTGCCTTGCCGCGTCCCGCCGTCTCAGGGAGGAGAAATCGGCGGAGCTGCAGCTGAGAAAAGATTGAGTGTGTGTGTGTGTGTGTGTGTGTGTGTGTGTGTGTGTGTGTGTGTG
>CALSBZ010044660.1:292551-321530 GCA_943591055.1 Gobionotothen gibberifrons | reverse complement strand
TATTACAAATGTTACGTCTAGCTGAGGAGAGCAGGCTGCGGTAACCAAATCAAATCAAGTTTTATTTATACAGCACATTTATAAACGATTTTTGATTGAGCCAAAGTGCTGTATATATAATAAAAATAGCCTACAGTAGGGACACTTTACAGCAAATACAACAGCACAGATTATTCAGAATATCAATATGAGAAAAACGACACCCTCTATCCTTAGAACGTAACGTTACATATCAGGCAAAAAAAAGGTTATCAATACTACACAGCCCAAGTTGGTTTTGAATGTTTATTTGAAATATTTAGCGTATTCATCTATCATGTTTGTCGACGAACGAAATACAGTACCTAATTACCTAGCTACGCTAGACAGCGTCTGCTAAATGAGTAAATATAAATGCTATGCTACCTAGCGTTTGTTTATGTTATTATCGGTGACACATTGGGACACACAGGGGAGAGCAACAAACAGTTCAGCTATGCTGCATACAGACAATTTGTTGTGTGGCAATATGGAGCCCTGGGACAGGGTCACAGATGATTATTCCCAGTTGCTGAGTACCCAGATCCACATATAAGCTCACAACAGTCCAAGAGAAAAAGAGCGAGCATGGCGTCAGCTCCGGCCCGGTGTGCTCCATAAGTAGTCGCCATCGTTGAAAAGCAACTCCGATATTGACTCTGGTTTGACTTCTCCTAGTTCCCACTTTCTTTTTCTTCATAATTTGCTCCATTACAGTTCTTCTTTTGCGACCAGTAGACGATGTTGAAGCAAACTCTGCCATGGTGAACGTGTCCTCCTGCAGCGGCTGCTTCTGCCGACTGAGCAAAAGCTGCCCGGATGCCCCAATGACGGCACACGCAATGACTGCACGAGTGTGTGTGCACGAGATTGAAGGCTGACAGACAGGTCGGCCAACCAGTTATTTTAGCCGGCCCGGCTTCCACAGATGAAATATTTTTATGGATTTTTTTTCAAAGCACTTACAATATGCATTGCTATCAGGATATTAAGAGCATTCCATGGAATATAACAAAAAGTGTATCTCGAGCCGGTTTCTCAAACTTACCTACCCCTCCTTTAAGATAAGTGTGTTTGTTACTAGTTACTACTATAAGTGAATTCATAGAAAATAAAGTTATACAATTATAATCAGTCAAGGCCAACTCCAAGGGTGACTATTGCTTTTCACAAGGGACAGCAACCAACCTACAGTACACGCACTTACGCAAATTACATTTCAAACTTTCATATTTGTGATATGTCAAAAAGATATGTAATCTGTGAGAATTTCTTTCTTGATTTGACATATATTTTTAGGAGACCATGCTGACCTACTGTACTGTATCAGTGTGTGTGAAACAGTTGGTGCTGGATGATTTCCGTTATAAAGTACAGATTTAAACAGAATTGTTATAATAGCTTGATGCTAATCAAAACAGACATGTTATTAATCATCTTTAAGCCTGCTAGCTGTTCACCCGCCCAGAGAGCTGCATACTCTCTAGAAATAATCACAAGGGTCAACAGAGTTCTCTGTTTCCTCCCAAATTCAACTGTTGACTGAAGTAAATGTTGCTGGCTCTCAAATTGAAAACTAATAAGTCAATTACAGATTACTGATTTCGTTCCAGCGAAGTGACAAGTTAATATTTCTTACAGTAACTGACTCAGCACCAATTAGTATCAGCATGACCAGCTGTATTACGGTAATGACATGGCAAATACTCAGTAATAAGACTTATCAGTCTGCCCATAGCAGTGACACCATAAAAAACTGGTCCAATGTTCCACCTGAGTATTTATAGCAGGTGACTTTCCTCCTGTTTGCTCTCCAAAGAAGGAACCTTATCAGCTGAGGAGGTGTAATAATTCCGGAAGAATGCTCGCCACCTTCACTTCCTCCTCATCACTTCTAGTCAAATACAGTGGCTACGTAACTACCCAGCTGGATTAAAATAGGTGTACATTTGACCCTGAATGAGTTAATTTTCGTCTTTAGTTTAGTAACATCCTCTTGACCAGGTTGACCTGCAGTGACCCTTTCGGATGAAAAGCAGGGTAAAGTCTGTGTTTTAGGGAATGGCGTGTTTTTTTTGGGTCCTTGTCTGTTGTTTCCGGGATGGACAGCACATGTGGTGAGTTTATCTCATGTGCTCCAATCAGGAAACATGTTGCCCTTAAAGCTTGTCTGAGAAGCTCATAAAAGCACAGGGCTTCCAGCGGACATTTAATGACACGGCACGCATTGTCATCAGCTGAGTCACATAAACACTCCCTGACATGCCAGGTAAAGAGCTTTATCGTCTGCACTCAATTCCTAATGAGTGAAATGCTGTTATGCACCTGAGAAGATGTCAAGAAAATTGGAATCATGTGTATACAGCCAAAAAAGACTGGATTATTCAAAGGTCAACATTTTAATTCCCAAAGCATTTTTCCAATTGTATATGGTACATTTTGCTCAATGAGGCACAAATAGTAATCAGTTTGAATGTGTTACCTCTATCTATTCCCCTCTGTCATCTGTTCTGTGACGCCCTCAACTGGTCACAAGCGGAACTCCCCACCTTCCAAAAACTACAATTTCCTAAAGCTTTTACTGGAATCTATGCGGAAATTAAATCAATGTTTGTCCTTTCATTTTACAAATAAACAACATTTTTTGCACGTGCACAGCGGGTACTTTAACAAGAGCGTGAAATTAGAACAGAACATTTCAGTCACAAGTTACAAATTCCCGGGTATTCAACCAGATGAAAGATATTTCCCCATGAAAGCATAAAAGGTCAACTTGTTGTTGTCTGCTCTTCATTGAGGAATGTTTACAGTAATTGTTGGTTATTAATTGGTGGAAATGTTATGCTAGAGCAATACAATTATTTGTTAACATGCGATATTTAGGAAATATGTCATGTTTGAAGAGACAGTTCAACCTACAAGCCAAAGTAGATATTATTCCTATACCTTCAAGGCTTTTAACAACCTAAATTGGCAATGGGGATGTCTGCCCCCTAAAATGTAATGGAACTAGATGGCACTCTGCTCTTTGGTGCAAAAGTGGTGGCAAAAGGGAAACAATTGCAAAATTAGGCAGCTTTTAATCAAAATACACCCCCCCAATAAGTATACCATAAGTAAGTATGGTAGGCAGATGTTGTATGGTGTAAAGACAACAGCCCTAAATGAAACTGCTCACAACAAGGTCTGTGGATTATTAGTTTCTGTAAAGAATCTTTGCCATTAAGTTTTTACTGTGTGTTTTTAAGGCTTTGAGCACCAAAAGCCTATATCTCCAACACTGCAACTCCCCCTAAAACAATCTCGATAGATAAACAGCCACACAGCTATGAGGATGCATATCTATGTTTTACTTTAAGGGTGAATTCTCCTTTTGACACTAACATGAGAGTAATACAAAATGCAGCATTAGAGAAACACTTCCTGGCTGTTCTCACCAGTATGTATTTGGTTATTAATAGTTGCTATGATACCCACATCCTCTCTCTTCCCACTTCTTTGTCAGAGCCTCCTGTGATTTAGGGCACTATATAAACCCTACTGGGCTGGCCTTCTGTCCTTTTCTGGTTGCTGTCATTGTTGCGGAGCACAGGCCACAGAGTTTGGCTGCTCCAGCTGAGCAGAGAGCACCTACTGTGTTTTTTAACCACGATGATGAGAGCCGCTCTGCTCGGCCCAGTCAGCAGGCAGTGGATAAGGGCCCTGAGCTCCACTCTCTCCCCCTCCCTGAGGCCCCTCGAGCTTCCCTCTTCCTACATCCCTCCTCCTCCTTCTTTAAGTTCCCTCAAGTCATGATCTGGCCCGTAAATTAGTACCGGGAGAAGAAAAAAAAATGTTCTGTAAGATGAAACTGGGTTTCTGTGTATCAGCACACGACTCAGGGGAGACAAAAGAGAAGAAGCAGGCAGTAAATCCATTGGAGTCCACTGATAGCGCCTGTTTGCACAACCACTGCCGCTTCCTTTGATCAAATGGCTGGGGGAGCGGGGGGTCGTGTGGCGCTGCCGAAGGTCAGCTATATATTACACTCCTAAAAGTGATTACTGAAATTCTTAAGTGAAACCATTCTGCTGCCAGGGTGTGCTCTAATCCCCTGCAGCGTTGTCTGGGCCGGGGCTGGGGCCGGGGCCTCTCTGTGGATCTGCGCGCCCAGCACTCCTTTCCCCCTTTCCCTAACTTGTGTTTTCTATCATCAGAGCAGGCCTTAAAAAAAAAAGAGCCCCTACATGGAAACATGGCCTATCCAGTTGCAATATCAACTGCTGGGGCTCGGAGGAAAGAGAGAAAAAGAGGTAGTGTCAGGAAACATGGAAATATGCACACACTTCAAAGGCAGGGGCAGCAAATTAAGGGTTAGGCATTGGACACGACAGTAAGTGGCCTTTACATCAGAAACAGGGTAAACAATGTCTGGATCGTATTTCGCTTCTTTCCTCCATGTTGTTGCACGGAGACCCCCCGGCTCTGCATCTGCTGTGCTGTAGGTAGAGCACTAAAACAGCTCGATGCAGTTTTTTTCTGACATAAAGCAAATCATTTTCATCAATTGAGCAATAACTAAATGTTTGCGCCACCGTTGTGTGTAAATGAGTGGAAAATCTGACTTCAATTTAGCACAATGATCTGCTAATAAGAGTATGTAATTTAATAAAGCCGCTGTTAAAATTCCACAATTTATGACCCGGGTTGCTAATCCTTACCACAATGTTGCAGTGCGTCAAATCAATTACAAGCGCTTACAGAACAGAAGTGCTGCTTTTGAGCGTGAAACAAATACGCTTCAGGAGAGAAAACTGTGTGTGTGTGTGTGTGTGTGTGTGTGTGTGTGAATGCATGGTTGAGATGGAGCTAGCCAACATGATCCAAACAAGAATTATGTGAAGTCATGCTCTATGAAACTTTATACACATTTGCTGATCATTACCTAAGATTGCTTTGTGTTAACTTTGGCAGGCCTGCTCCTGGCTCACGGATTGAAAAAAGTGATGATGTACTTCCTCTTATTTATTATTTGCGCGGGGCTACCGAGAGGGAACAAGGAGGTGGGGGCGGGGAGTGTGAGTAGTATGCCTGCGACTGGTGCACCCATGCCAGGAATAACAGAGCGAACCTTGCTCATTAGTGTGTAGAAAACAGATCCCAGGAGACACAACAAAGTGTAAATACATTTAAAACTCTTTACACTGCAGGATGCTACTCGCCGACTTCTCCCCGTTTCTGCTTTTCTTTTTCCTCCTTAAAATGAGAATGTAAACGGCATCGAGTGCTGCAAAGTGTGTAGGCTTCAAAAGAGTTGCAACCCCATGTTGCACGTCTCATAAATACTAGTGAGGGAATTCAAAGAGAAATTTATCGAGCATGGCATTCACACATGCTGACAGTAAAGAGGGCCAACAGCACACCGGGTCTTGGGAATTTGTAGCAGCACATGGCCCCTTCTTCGGCTTTGAAACACCCTCTTTGACCCTTTGTCTGCTTGTGCAATGTATTTGCCCTTATGAAAAAAAGATAGGAACATTTATATGAGACACAAAAGCCCATAGCAGTGTCCTATAAATTAGAAATGGCAGATATACCGTTGTAAACATGGAGAGATTTATCTATCGATGTTACAAGTCCGGGGCTTAAGATACAGTGTTTCTTGTTAAACCATTACCCCCTTCAGCAGGTGCACTGTTATCCCAAATAAGGCAACACGCTATAAAATCATAATTTCCCAACATTTGTTTATAATATTAATAAGTCTTTGCCATCTGTTTCCACCCAGCGCTGCCTTTTCTTCACTTATTTGTACAGTAAGGGAAGGTGTTTATAGTCTTTGGATGTTGCCAATTTTACTAGAGAGGACTGCGCAGCACCTATGGGATGCAGCGTACAGGGCCACACTTTTGGCTCCTTTGACTATTGACACAGCTGCTATCATGCTGAAATAATCAGATTCCAGGGGTGTTGAATGTATCCACGCACACTTACCTACACGCACACAAATAAGCGCATGGAGAAACACATCACATGTTTGGCTTTACCTTTTTAAATGTCATTAAGTGCTGCTCAGACACAGCTTCATGTTGACTTTGGTTGAATAAGGGCGCTTTTGCTCTTTGTTGTTGCTTGACTGGTTCATTTAGACCAGCGGTTCACAACCTTTTTCAACTCGGGGTCCACTTAAGAATCAAAAACTTTTTCGCGGCCCACATTCAACCATAAACAATACAGAGGCTAAATAAAGTTCTGATTGGTCAATTCAGAACATGTGACACGTTGTAAATCCAGAACAGACTGTGCGCGGTCAAGGATTGTAATGACCGTTGCTAAGGAGGACCAAGAAAGAGAAAGGAAAAGAGGTTAAAATAAAAAAAAATCTTAATAATGAAAATGTTTCCACACAAATCATAGTGTTTTGCTAATTATTTGGCAGCAAATATTGAATTTACATTTACACTCTTTAATCTTTTATTTGGGCGTTAATAAATACAACTATACTTCTGGCTAAAATACATATTTGTAAAAGTCAATCAAGGAGTAATCTTAATTTAAGGTGTTTTAAGAGTAGATAAAAAATACAATTTATTTTGGAAAAAAATATTGCCACAAAAAATAATGAGCTTGAGCTCTAACGAAGAGTGGGAGCTTGTGACTAGTCTGTTTTGGCTTGGGATTGGACTTGTCAGTCTTTACATCTTATTGGACTCGGGAATTGCTTTGGGAGTTGTAAGAAATAAAATCAATGTTGATATGGCGTAATTTAAATTAAATACACGGTTTTAATTTAAAGCTGTATTATTCTGAAAAACCGGAAGTTCACACACACTTTTAACTTAAAACTTTTATTCTGAAAATTCTTCATTTCCGGTTAGCATTAGCATGTGGCTAATGTTACATTTTGAAACAGTGAATTCAAGGTTAAATGACATATAGTGTTGCACACTAAAAACACTGTCTTTAACTCACTTATTGGCGCTACAATACTGTTATTAGGGAATGTTTAAATAACCAGACATTAGAATATTATAAAATCAAAGAGAACAACGACAGGATTTGCATTGGACACGCCCTCGTCGACGTCGGCCAATAGGAGTAGACCACAGATGACAACAGGAAGAGCAGGCCAATAATTGCTCTCTTCCACTCTGCCCCACGCGCCAGGCAACAGCAAATGGGGAGAGCGCCTCCAGGGAGAATCTCATTTGTATATCATTGCATCATTTAAGCTTCCTTGGACTCTTTTCAGTTTATCCTGGTCTCAGGGTTTAAGAAATCCTAACAGAGTCCTGAGTTGGGACTTGCCTATCTTGACTCAGGACTTTCCTTGGGACTTGACTGGGGAATGAGTAAGGACGAGCCTGTTGAGATTTGGCACTTGAGTCCCACCTCTGCGTCGTTGTATCAGCTGCTGCTGTGATCAACAGAACAGGTATTTTTCAATTCTCTACCAGCCACATCCAAAGTGTACAACCCTAGGCCAACGAATAGGAGAATGGGATTTTTTGAAGTCATGTTTCACTTTTATTTGGACAGCTCTACTTTTCTGTTTTTTCATGATGTGCAGAGTCATCTGGTTCCTGTACAGCTCCTTGGCAGAGCTGTGCAGGTCCTGAGTGATGGAGAAAAGCTGAGAACAGAGAGTGAGAAAGTAAATACAAATCTGTATGATAACAAATTGCATCACTGGTAATTCTATCCAGTGCTGCTGTACAGTGCAGAGAACCCTTTTTATACACGGGGCTTGGGGTGATCTCCTGATAACATGGGGATAGATGTAGGCCATTAAATGAGCGTGTGTGCTGGGGCGGAGGGGCCACATTGCATTTGGCCCCAACAACAGTACTGTATATCAGCATGTTGTCACCTGGGCTGATGTCACAGCGGGTCCTTCGGCTAAGAAAACACTCTCTCTGCGTTGGGTGACCAGTGCAGGCTCACTCACTACCCACTAATGTGCTACTCGTGCCTTACTCGTACTTGTTTTGGGTTCACGGCCTCTGCAAATGTAATCCATAACCAATTAAGCATTGTGCGTGTGTTGCTAAAGAGACTTTTCAACAAAACAAACTGATGTGGTTCAGCTTGCAAATGGAAGAAAAATGAAACAAAGGTGGCTTCAGGACCAACAATTCCTGTTATATTGCTGTTTTTATTGACTTGATGGGGAAGGTAGGAAGCTGCACAACAACCTTAAAAGATGATAATTTAATGAATTTAGAATGGAAAAAAGTGAAATAAATGGAATAGAAAAATTAACAATGAGAATTAGAAATCAAGTTTGCATTTTTGATCAAAGATGGGGAAAATGGATGAGATAAAGATGACAAAACCTTTCTATTGAGCATCCAGTTAAATGTGAACATGTATGTACATATGAGAATAAATGCTTACTTACCTATTAATGAAGAAGACAAAGTAAACCCTATATTTATTGGGTGCAGTGCCTTGCTCAAGGACACCCCAGAAGGTGAACTGGCACCTCTCCAGCTACCAGTCCACAGTATGTATTTGTTGTTGGTCCGATCGAGACTTGAATCGGCAACCTTTCAGTTCGTACAGACTGAGCTACTGCTGCCCTCAAGTACCCAATGTACTCTAGGTTTAACTGTATCCTATTTTGTTATTTATGTGTAGCCCAGTTATTCCCTAGTTTAATCAGGGAAGGGGCCCTGAGTTCGTTAACTCAATACATCTAATTTACAATGAAGAATACATAAGGTAAGTTATCCTGTTTATATTTTACCAATGTACCTTTGTTTGTTGTTGTCTTGAGTTCCTTTAAGCACCTTTTAAATACTGTAACTTCACTAGTATTAGATTATGTCTACTCTACTATAAAATATACACATTGAACAATTTAGCTGAGCGACATATAATAAAAATCCATATTTAAATGAGTTGAGTACAATGTCACTTACCTTTAGCACATTAGTTTAAATAGCTCTATAAATAGGAAATAACCAAATATCACACGGGAATCAGTTTAAGAAATAGAGATCTCAATTATTTACTGTATACTTGTGAACAAACAACATGAAATATACAGTCAGAATGTACCTTCAATAATGTCAGATTAATAATGCCTTTAACTGGAAATGATTATAACATCAACATATTTAGGGTCACCTTTGAATCAATTTCACACTTAACTCAGTGGGCCCACACTCACATAGCACACACACACACAAGCCGGCAAATAAAATGAAATAAAACCCCTCACGTTGAAGGCCTGATGTGATGCTTGAGAGCGTTGAAATTCTAAACAATTTGTCCTCTTCACTCAAATGAGCAATAAAACCAGAGCGATACCTTAACATCTTCAACTCCAAACTGCAGCTGTACCGACCCCTCAGTCTCAGATGGCGATTAATGGTGGCGGGAAGGTGTCCAACAACATCCTCCGAGGGCCGTACAAATTGGCCGTACTGTCGCGGCTGACCGCACAGCCACTGATAAATCTCCGCCTGCCAGTACATTACAGCATGTTATGTAGAGCGCACAGCTACCCTGAGACGCACTGAACAGCTGTTTGTGTGCTTCGGGGGCGGGGTGACTGGAAAAGCTCTGTCCAAGAAACGCCTGGCAGGCTGGCTTTGCGAAGGCATTGCACACGCCTACGAGCAGGCAGGGAGAGCCTGTCCCATGGGGGTCCGTGCGCACTCCACACGAGCTATGGCTGCATCAACAGCCTTGTTCAACGGTGTGAGTGTGGAGGATATATGCACGGCGGCGTCTTGGTCAACGCCAGGCCCCTTCATAAAGTTTTATCTCTTGGATATGTCTGGCTCTTTCTCAACGTCTGTGCTTGCTGGGGCAACACAGGACTGGTGAGGAGGGGGGGGGGGCTGTTGGTCAGTGGGCATCTGACCCTCTCCCCGGGCGTAAATGCCCTTACGTTTCTCCGGACCCCTGGAGGGTCGCGGGGTGACGTGGGGTGCTCTGGGCCCTTTTCAGGGCTGGAGGGCTCCCCTCGCCTGCCTGGGGGCAGGAGGGGGAGAGCCCTCCATACTATAGTCCCTACACACTCTGCACGGGTCAGTGTTTGAGTGTGGGGACATAGGGGGCACTTGCGTTCTCCCCGTGCTCTTTAGGGACTCAGGAGGGAGAGTGCATAGTGAACCCATACAGGGCTGCGGGCTTTCCCTGTCTGCCTATAGGCGGACGCAGGGGGGCCCTCAGCACTGTTTTTCGAGCACACTTTTTTCGCGAGGAAAGCGCGTCAGGGTGTGCTCTATCAGCCGCAGCCCAGACTTCTAAACGGTTACAACCGAGGGAGAGGTGAGTGAGGCGCAGTGGCTGCTAAAGCCGGTCAGGGACAGTGAGGTGGAACGGTGTGCTGGACGACAGTACGTGCATACATCGGGGCTCCGCCCACTGTACCCATAGAGTCCAGTAGAGGGCGGAGCCTGTGAGAGATATAACGCCGGGTTACGTATTGTAACCCTTGTTATATTAGCACAGGCGGAGCCCCCTACCTTGGGGCACTGTCTGTCCTATACTGCTCGCTGAAGAGTGGTGTAGGATAGTGGTCAGGAGGCGAGGCCTCCTTTTATACGGAAGTGAGATGCGCACGCATTCAGGTAGGCCCGCCCCGGGGCCGGCTACGTCCATAGAAATCTCAGTAGGTGAATGCTTGCATGATAAGGTAGTACCCATAGAGTCCAGTAGAGGGCTCCGCCTGTACTAATATAACAAGGGTTACAATACGTAACCCGGCGTTTTGACTGTGCGAGAAGCAACCAGTCGTACAGGTAGGTTGCCAGGCGAATACCCTGTTGTCTTAACGGGGTTACCGCGGCTTCCGTACATCGTACAAACCCTCTTGGACTGAGAACAGACCGAAGAGAGGTAGTCCGCACTTGTGAGGGACACCCTGAGACATAAATTACAGATATTCCCTGTGGGTGATATGCTGGAGTTTGAAAACATGCATTTCCAAAGTTGACTGGTGTGAGCCAGTCGTCCTTCTTGTCGCATGAGACATATTAAATATGTGAGTGAGCATCTCGAAGTTGTATCTTTTAAGATATCTGCTTGGAGCTCAACAATCTCAATATTGGTCGAGTTCCGTTCCCTCTCCGTTTGGAAACGGGGAAATACTTGGAATGAGAGCCGCTCTGACTTCGTTCGACGGGTATCACAGATATAGCCTTGTTTTCTAAAGGTGAGAGAATCCCTTCTCAGAAAAACAGGTTGACCCTCTCCGGGCCTGTGAGTACAGAGTGCCCGAGAGCGAGGGAGGGGGGGTGACATTGGGTTGGAGACCGTAGCCTTGTGTTACTGTCTCGAGAAAGTTCCCGGCAGACATTGTGAACATCTCCCGCTGATTTCTCTTTAGAGTCAGCAGAGATGACATGTCTCCCACCCTCAGAGTCTCAATTTGTCGCGATTTTTTGGGGTCCTGAGCACGGTAGTACCTTCATTCGACAATCCCCACCGACACTGCGCATGCGTGTGGTGGTGGTGTTTTTAACAACCCCAGCCGTCACTGCGTTTGCACGTGATGGTGGAGGCTTCACAGTAAATTTTTCTTAAATTTTTTGAGCTGCGCCCTTGGCCTGAGCCTGGATGCGACAGCGGAAATGTTTTATACAGAAAAATATTTTACAACAATAATTGGCAGACATGTGTGTTTGTGCACTTGAGGATGGCGTTGAGGCATCTCTCGAGGCAGGAACACATCTGGAGCTGGAGAACGCAGCTCTGTCACAGAGGGGAGAAGGGGAGGCCGCTCAGGTTGCTCGCTTCTTTCCTCCCGTCAGGTGGCTGAGGATCTGGGTTGGTTGCGCCTGCGTGGCTGCTGCCGGGACCGGAGATCTGCTCGCCCCTGTCTGCTGCCTGGGCTGGGGATTCGGGTCGGGCTGCTGCCTCAGCTGCCTCGGTACCATCAACCGAGCAGGGTGAGGGGCATTTCGGGCCGGGGGCTGCCGTGAGACCGTTGTAGGTGACGGCTGGGCCCTTCGGGGGAGGCAGAGGCGGAGAGCCTGGTCTTCCCTCCTCTTCGACTCCCGTCTCCGCTGTAGCGAGACCAGAGCGGGGCCGAAAATGCCCTCAGGAACGATGGGCATGTCGAGAACATCGTCCTTTTCCCGGTCTGGGAGGTCGGTCAGGTTGAGCCACCTGGCTCTCTCCTGCACCACCATTATGCCCATAATCTTGCCCGTGGCCTGGACCGTGCAGCGTTGTACCCGGAGGCAGATGTCCGTCACCGCTGCGATCTCGCCCCATAGGGCCGGCCCAGACCCGCTCGCCAGATCCTCGCAGAGCTCTGCTTGGTATGCAGTCAGCAACGAGGAGATGTTGAGGGCCCTGGTGGACAACGCTGCTGCCTTGTAGGCCCGGTCAGCCAGCGTGGACTGCAGTCGGTCCGCCTTCACCGGTAGCGTGGGGTTCTTGCTCGGTGCAGACGCCGTCCTCGGGAGGAGGTGAGCTGCCACCAGCGGTTCCATTGGCGGTATGCGGAGCAGGCCGAGCCTCTCCATACCGTCACAGTCCAGGGAGGAGGCACCCTGGATCGGGGCCTTGTTACTGTAGGGCCGGTCTCTCCAGGAGACCGACACCTCATCCAGCAACTCTGGAAAAACCGGCAGGAGTTGCCTCTTCTTCCTCGCTGCTTGGGGCACATTTTTCCCCTCGTAGCGGGACCTAGAGGTCTCCGTGGCCATCTCGGGCCATGAGATGTCTAGCCTGGATGCAGCACGTTGGCACACGGCCTGCAGGTCCACGCTGAGACATGGCGAAGCTGGTGTGCTGTCGCCTGGGGGAGCAGCCATCGCTCCCGGCATTGCAGCCCGAGCTGGTGGCATGAAGACGTCCTCTTCTTGCTCGTCTGAGTCGGAGAGTAGGAACTCAGAGGAATCCTCTTCGTTCCCCGCATCTTCAGACTCCAGGATATCGTCTGCGAGTGTGGCCATGGTGAGGTCCAGCTGGGAGCCCCAGCTCGGCGTAGCCCGGGGTCCCAATCTCACGTCTCTCGCTGCTACCGAGTTCCAGCCTGACTCAGGGCGGGACTTTGGCTTCGCAGCTGCCGCCGTAGATGAACCCCAGACCGACACAGTGCGGGGTTCGACTTTAGCGGTGGGTGCCCTTGTGTCCTGGTAGCCGTCCGGCGCGCCAGTGTACACGAGGGATCCCATGCTCGCCAGGTTAGCTTGGCTAGCTAACCGACGGCGGAGGCTCTTTCGGGACATGCCGGAGCAGTGTCCGCACGAGCCGGGGTTGTCGACGGCCTCCCGGGCGTGTTCCAGCCCGAGCAGACCTGGTGTGTGTCTGTGTCCGAGATCTTGAACCCACAGCCACAGAGCCTTGCAACCGAGTCCCCAGCTCCTCTGGTGTGAGGGAGAGAGGCGTCCATCTTGACTGCCGTGGTGACGGCGTGGAGAGGGCCGGCTCTTAGCAGGAAAGTTGCCGGGGAAAAAATCTAACAACTCGTCCTTAGTCTGGAGAAAAGCGACGGCGTAGATTTATTTCCAAAAGGGGGTATTAACTGGTGTGTTAATAGCCCTTAATTCCTTTCTTCTCTGGTGTGAGAATAGAAGAAAACGTCCTCGCCGACGTGGTATCGATAGCGAGGGAGACAAGCTAGTGGCGTGGTGTGTAGCTAGCTTGAAGTCGAAAAACCTTACCTCTCGATTTCCGGAGAAAAGCAAAAAAAGGTGAGGTCGAATGTGGTACTAACTGGTGTGTTAGTACCTACAAGCTTGCGAGCGTCCGTCGACCGAGTTTTAGCTAGGATAGCTTAGTTCTGTCTGTGGACAGTTAAGCTGCGCGGCTGCCGATAAAGAGATGTGCTCTGAAGCGAGAAGAGGTGTTTGAATGACGCATGCGTCGTGGCGCAAGCTACTTATAGGGGGTGGATTCCCTGACGATGACGTCGAGATCACCCGCCAATCAGAATTGGCGTAAATGAGATTGATGCTTCTGTTTGCTCCGCGATGAGGCGCATCCCATAGTGAGACATCGAACGGAGTGTTATGAATGAGAACAGAAAGATATGGACACAAGATGTGTGCAAATGTATTTAGTATCCTATCCATGTGGACATGATTTAAGTGGGGGGGGGGGGACCTAACCTCCTCTCGGGGGGTCCGGGGGCATGCCCGGGAAGATTATTTTTTAAATATTGAAGTTAAAAGCATCAATCTGATGCACTTTGAGAGCAACATGAGGAGATCTATGGATACATCTCTCAACACCCATATGAAACAGAACTGTAAGCACATTTTTCTTTTTGGATATTTTACAAATCACTCCCCTTTCAAACTCTATTCTTGTTATTTTTAACAACTTTTTTGTTACTGTCATATAGTATTTTATACCTGTTTTTAAATGTAGTCTCTAATGTCTCATTAATAACTATAATGATCATATCAAGGTGTGCCTTAACCTCACTGAGCTGAGGTTATTTGAGCCTCAGGAGAGAGCTCTCTTCCACCTGGTTGTAGAAAAGCTCTTTAAATTCGTTAGCATAGCTAGCTAACCAGATGCTAATAACAACAGATCGCCACTGTGCTTACAACTAAAGACACAGCCACGCAAACACTGCGGCATGTGTACGGTTCCTTATAGAGAGGCGAAGTCCCTCCCCTTCCGAGGGAGCTCATGGGACCCCGGAAGCGGAAAAATATACATTGAAGTCAATGGAGAGAGAAAGGTTATCTTTTGATCCCGTTTGAATTGTGCCACGAATGACACATATGATGTTTGTCAATTTAAAAGATAATTTTGCAAGTCAAAAAAATAATAATGTGTCGTAAAACTGTGAAGTAACAACATTTTTTGTGTGAAACGCTGAATGAACTACATCTCCGGTCTAGCAGAACAACACACGTCACCAAGATGGCCGTCACTACTGTCAACAAAAGGATTGACTACCCTCACTATCACCACAATGAAACACGTCCAGAAGAATGTAATGCGAAGCTGCCTGCCTGCCTGCCTTCATTTGATTCTCTCTGAACTGCCTGGTCTTTTTAATGTTTAATGTCAACCATTTGTGCAGATAGCATGACGTAGAACAGATCGGAGATCGCCGATGCTAGCGTTAGCGTTAGCATTTCTCCCCCAGGCTTAAATGGTGTATTATAGAATGATCACACCGCTGTGACAGTACTCTTCAAATGGTTCACGAAATATGACTACTACTCTTACTGTTTAACATGTTGGGTTACTTGATGTTACTTATTGTTAAGGCTAATAAAAATGACAAGGCTGTAATGCTAACTAACGTGCTAGCTACTAGCTAGGTAGCTAACTTGATCCAGCCACTCCTGGTCCTTTCATCAGACGGGAGGCGAAAGAAGAACGAGCAAGACCCATTGCTGGTATGATAACAACCTGGTACTAAGCACACAGGCATCTTGTTAAAGTTATCTTATCTTAGCCATCTCTTAGTGGAGGAAAACAATGGTGACATCACTTACGCGACTCTGGGATTTGTAGTCTTTCTAGTTGCGTAATTTTCATTGTCTTATATTTCAACAGTTTTACGACAAACTGTGACTTTTTTTACATGGAAAGGATTGTTTAAGATTGACAAACATCATAAGTGTCATTCGTGGCACAATTCAAACGGGATCAAAAGATAACGTTTCTCTCTCCATTGACTTCAATGTATATTTTTCCGCTTCCGGGGTCCCATGAGCTCCCTCGGAAGGGGAGGGACTTCGCCTCTCTATGGGTACTGCAATATTTGAAGAGCTGGAGCGGCGTTCCGGTGTTCTACGTCACTCCTTTCAGACGAGACATAACCACGTTTATGTTCTCCACGAATTACACAAGTCACCCAACTCAGCGTTAAAAAAGCGGGAGGCGCCGAAAAGCGACTAATTTGCATCACTGTTATTTGTAGGGATTATGGGATTAGTTTTGTTTCATAAAGATAAAGGAACACTTTCTCAGAATCAAGCAAAACTAAGAGTTTAAGAAAAAAAACTGAGTCAAGCAAAATAAATGTAATTTCAAAAATTAAACTATAAGTTGCAAACAAATCATTTGTGTAATCATGTAAACTATAAGTATTTTTTCTTTGTTTTAACATATATTTGTGTTTAAAGTTCTCTTTGCTTCTTTCTCAATGATCAGACTTTTGCTCTCGCTGCAGCTCTCTTGTTTGCGCTCCCTCATTTTTTGTTTTCGATTCTGACACAAATGTCCCAGGTAGGCGGGACTTTCAGGGGTGCGTCCCCATTGGCTACTCAGTTTTTGAGTGACAGCCCAGTCCTCCAGCAATTGTACAGTGCAGCTGCGGTGCGGTAGCTGAGCGTGGATAGAACACCCCCAGAAGAACCAGCATTTCAATTATTATAATACTACAAGTGGAAATATATGCAAGTATTGATCATGTGTGTTGTTTGTGCTGTACTATACGGTCTGTTTCTTTATTGTGTTAAGTGAGAAGTAAAGAAAAGCTGTGCTATGAAAGTTAGCTTTTGCTACCTTTAGATCCATACCGATGCTAGCTGAGCAGCCCTACAACTTCTTCATCTAAGCTCTCAATCAGTGTTATGTTATTTAGCTCATGCCTTAAAACAGATACTTCAGACCTATTATAAAATTGTGTTTATGAGAAAAAATGTAATCTGACTCCATAAATCACATAATTGTTTGACTAAAAAAAATCTACACTTCAACTAACAATAAATGAAGTTCCCCTTTAACACAGCCCCGGTCTTCTGACGACGTTTTAAATACTTTGACACTGATTGAGCACCGTGTTTGTGTGGAAGATGTCCAATGCCCCTTTTCCACACAACTGGTTCCGGTTCAAGAACCGTTCTTGTGCTTTTCTGGTGCTTTTCTGGTGCTTAACTGGTTCATCTCTGTAGCACCACTTGTTTCTACCGCTCAGAGCCCGACTGGTGCTGCCGCTGCTGCGTCATTACATCACCGTTTATGTCGCTGATTTTCTCCCCAACGCCGCTCACAACAACAACAATGGGGGACTGCGTCGGGTCGATGATCTTGTTGCTTTTAATCATACGAAGCCAGATTAAATGAAATACTCAACCCTTGTACTTTTCTAACTCACGGCATAACGTATACATACTGTTCAGCGGCATTTGCAGACCACCGGAGTTTAGTCTCTTGTTAACTCACGGCAGAGTTTAGTCTCCAGTTAACTCACGGCAGAGTTTTGTCTCCCGTTAATTCATGGCAGAGTTTAGTCTACCTTTAACTCACGGCAGAGTTTATTCTCCCGTTAACTCACAGCAGAGTTTATTCTCACGGCAGTCCGCTGGAAAGTCTTCACTGTCCGACTGTCACACAAGCAGCTGATAAATATCCCCCATCCACATAAGTGAATGTGTTTCAGTATGAATTGACGCTGTTTGGCATCACAACGGTGTTATGATGAAAGTGTCTCTGGTATAAAATGGGTGATGTTTGGGTTGCGGCTCTTGTGCCAACGGGTCGGGTCGGGTTGCGGAACGAATTGGTTAAAAATAACACTGGACTCTATTGCCCCTTTTAAAATTAAGAAAATTAAACTAAGAAGACTAGCTCCATGCAGGCATGAAAACGGGTCAGGGGTGAAAAAGGTGAGAAGGATATTATCCCTCTAGGGGGGTCCGGGGGCATGCTCCCCCGGAAGAACATTTTGAATATTCCATATTTTAAAGCATCAATCTGATGCATTTTGAGATGCATTTTTTTGCCAACCTGGGGAGAGCTGGAGAAACTTAACTTCAGCCATGAGTCAAAAAATATTATGGCCTCCTTACTAAGTATTATGCAAGACATTTCATGCCAGCCTGTCACTGGGTCTAACATTTACAGTATATGAGGCACAATGTGGTAAGGGCTTAATGCAAATGGCTTAATGCATATGCAGATGGTGGACATGCTGTAACTTAACTTGTCTACTCTTCCATCATGACTGACAGCCAATACAATGTTATGTAATTCAGATTTTAATATATTTTATTGGTAAAGATAGCCTAAAACACACAATACAGTGGTTTCCAGCATTATCAAAACATTAAACACTTGGCTAAATTACATCCATCCAAAAGCCATGAATACTAAAAGACCAGGATTTTGAGGAAAGCCATGGTGGTATAGCAGGGGGGCATTCCTCTTTCCATTCCTTCCCCATCCCTCTACCCCCCTTCATGCCAATGTGAATACGCGTGGCCCCCATATGGCTCAGATCCTGAGGTTCACTGCGAGTGATTGGGACAGGATGGACTGAGGAAATTGCGCTGCTCCTCGTTTGGTTTCAAGACTGAATTCCCCAGATCAAATTGGCGGAGTCTGGGGGTCTGAGCTGGGAAAGTATATGAGTAAATAATAATAATAATGCATTTTATTTATATAGCGCTTTTCAAAAATAGGCAGTAATGAGTTCTTATTTACCCAGCAAGTGGCGGAAATGATGGGACAGTCTTGAGGAAGATTAAGCTGCTTGAGGTTGTTTTAAGCATGTGGAAACTAACAATGAAGACAATAAATATGAATACTTGATTCAAAAATACATATATTATTAAATTAACTAAACACACTTTGAACAAAATTAACATTGCTTTTTATTTAAAGCAAATAAATAATAGTTCACATCAAAAGAAACAACAGTGATTTAACAAATCGTAGTAAATAATGTGATAACAGAATTGTAAACAGAATAGCTGAAACTTTAACAAAATAAATAACTCAAGTTACCTCTAATCATTAACCCATGTTTGTATAATGTAGTTAACTCTGTGTGTTGCTGCTAGCATACATAATACCTGACGTGGAAACGTGGGGGGGTGGGCGCGCTACAGAGCTACTAGAAAGACAGTCGAACCCGGTGCATTCCTCCGTCTGGATGTGGTGCACTTTTGCTAAATGTTTAGACAAATTGCTCGTGTTACCGCCCTTACATGCTAAACTCTTATTGCACTTTTGGCAACGAGCATTGTCCACATCGAGACGGATTAAGTTTAACCACACCTCGGAGCGCGTTCTCTCCGCCATCTCCGCAGTTGTGTTGCATGTATGTAGCAGCCGCGTGTGTGTAAACTGCCCCGCCCCCTCGCACACAGACGGGGGAGAGAAAGATCTCTCTTCAAATTTCTCATCGAATCTACACGATTGACGTAGGTCACCGGCGAATTTCGCCGAAAGGTGAGTGATTTTCATGCCTGTCCATGGCATAACAATGAAACACGCATAATAAAGCAGACGACAAGGCAACTTGAAAGGAAATGGCGCTCCACCAAGCATGAAGAATTTCGGTTACTGTGGCTTGATAACCTTAAAAAATATAAGAAGGCACAGAGCAGCTTATTATTCCTCCCTAATAGAAGAAAATAAAAACAATGCCAGGTTTCTTTTTATACAGTAGCGAGGCTGACCGAGAGTCACAGCTCCATTGAGTCTTCTATTCCTACATCCATCAGTAGTAATGACTTTATGAACTTCTTTAATGATAAATGTATAACTCTCAGGGACAAAATAAACCACCACCTACCCTTAGCCAGCACTGAATCACCCTTAACACCGGACATATACTTAGAGTGCTTCTCTCCTATAGACCAAAACCAACTAAATTCAATTATTTCATCCTCTAAAGCATCTACCTGTATCTTAGACCCTGTTCCATCTAAGCTGTTCAAAGAAATTGCACCCCTAATTAATACACCTGTATTGAATATGATTAATATACCTTTACTGTCAGGCTATGTTCCACAGTCATTTAAAGTAGCTGTAATTAAACCTATTATGGCCAACTACAGGCCAATATCAAACATTCCCTTCCTCTCAAAAATCCTCGAGAAAGCAGTGGCCTCACAATTGTTTATTTGAGAAATTCCAGTCAGGTTTTAGAAAACATCATAGCACAGAGACAGCACTGGTTAAAGTCACAAATGACCTGCTTTGTGCATCTGATAATGGACTTGCCTCTATCCTGGTTCTGTTAGATCTGAGTGCTGCCTTTGACACTATTGACCATAACATACTACTCCAAAGATTAGAGTTTTTGATAGGTATAAGGGGAACTGCACTAAGCTGGTTCAGGTCTTATCTATCAAAACGGTCTCAGTTTGTATCTGTCAACGATGAATCCTCATTACAAACTACAGTCAGTCATGGAGTACCGCAAGGGTCTGTACTTGGACCCATCCTGTTCATCATATATATACTACCATTGGGCAATATCGTACGGAATAACTCCATCAATTTTCATTGTTATGCAGATGATACACAATTGTATCTATCAATTAAGCCAGATGTACAATTTCCATTAGTTAAACTGCAAGAATGCCTCACAGACATAAAGACATGGATGACCGGCAACTTTCTATTATTAAACTCCGACAAAACAGAAGTCATTATACTAGGCCCCCAGCACCTTCGGAACGAACTGTCCAACAACATAATTTCTTCGAATTGTATTACCATGACCTCCAGCACCACGGTAAAAAATGTTGGTGTTATTTTTGAAGAGGATTTGTCTTCTAAATCCCATATGCAAATTTCAAGGACTGCTTACTTCCATCTACGGAATATTGCAAAAATCAGGCACATCCTAAATCACAACAATGCAGAAACACTAATCCATGCTTTTATCACCTCCAGGCTGGATTATTGCAATTCCCTTTTATCAGGCTGCCCAAACTCATCATTAAAGACCCTTCAATTCATACAAAATGCTGCAGCACGGGTTTTAACAGGAACGAAAAAGATGGACCACATCACTCCTGTTTTAGCAGCATTGCACTGGCTACCAGTTAAGTCCAGGATTGATTTTAAAATACTTTTACTCACATACAAAGCGCTAAATGGTCAGGGACCATCCTACCTACAGGATCTTTTAATCTCCTATTGCCCCTCTAGGGCATTAAGATCCCAGAGTGCAGGTCTGTTGGTGGTTCCCAGAGTCCACAAAAAAAGGTCAGGTGCTAGAGCTTTCGGCTACCAAGCCCCGTTCCTCTGGAATCAACTTCCAGTGATGATTAGGGAGGCAGACAGTGTCCACACATTTAAGAGCAGGTTAAAGACTTTCCTTTTTAGTACAGCGTACAGTTAAGACTGGTTTTAAACCCCCTTTTATACATCCTCATGGACCATTCGTTTTATGGAATTATATTTTTTGTACTCTAACTGTATTTGTGTCATTGTGTTATGTTCCTTTTTAAATTGGTATTTTCACATTGATCTTGTAAGATATGTTTGTTGTTTTAACATTGTTTTACATTGCCAATTTTGTTTGTTGACTTGTGAAGCCCTCTGAGACAAATAGGATTTGTGATTTTGGGCTATATAAATAAACTTGAATTTAATTGAATTGTTCTAGCAAAGGGATTGCACAATTGTATTATGTATTTATTTTTTTGACCACACATAATTATGGAGTATTGTTTTATTATCACTGTTCTAGCAAAGTGGAATGCTCACGTTCATATTGATGTATTTTAATAAATGTTAACTTGGCCCATTACGTGACTATTTGTGTTGGGGGGGCCTGACTTTTTTTCCCCTCCTTTGGGCTGACAGAAAAAGAAACACTGACCTAAAGTATTCTTTAATGTTTAAATAAAGGTTAATTAGTCTTTCTGTTTTGCACATCCTCCTATTAATATCTTTGTACATCCGGCACTAAACTGTTTTATTGTAGAGATCACTACAGTATCTTCTTGATATTTTATATTCTATATTTCTATCATTGACCTTCTACTTTCCCCCTATGTATGTACTCTTAATATTTTTTTCGTCAAATATAACATACTCAACAAAAAAATTCAATAACGTGCTTTAACCACAAGGCGGTGCGGGTTAAAAAACTGTCAAGTTTAAAGTGTTAACACACCAAATTATACTTTTTATTATTATAATAATAATAAATTACATTTATAAAGCACCTTTCCTGGTGCTCAAAGCGCTTACAAGCAAGTAAAATTAGTGTAGGAAACTTATGTTTTTTATTGCTGCAGGTCTCTCTTGAAAAAGAGATCATTCAATCTCAATGGGATTTCACCTGGATAAATAAAGGTTTTGAATTGAATTGAATATGTATGTATAACATCTGAAGAGGTGTAGTTTTATTCATGTTTTCAAATAATTTTACAGGATATTGTATATTATTTGACATTTTTTACTTCTACACATTAATATCTGATTTGTAAAACATCACAGACAGAAAGGTATCCGTCATTTAATGGTAAGCTATTGAAATTCTGATTCCATAGATGTGTCTCCCATCACCCAAAACCCCTGACTATTCTCTCAACTGAGTATTTACATTCTTTAATTCAAAGAAAATCAATAATATCTTTAAAAACTATAAGTCCCTTTCTATCAGCTGTGCACTGCTACCTATCTACCAATTGGATCAAATATAAAAGTCAGCAGAATTAGTATTGATACTGCAAGGAGACGTGTTGTGTGAAGAGAAATTGAAGATGTTGTTTAATTGCTGATATATTTATGATCCACGTCACGTATTCAGTTTTGGCGGCAGTTCTTCCTGTTTGTCGAGAAGTCTTCTCATCAGGGCTCTATAAATAAAGAACTACGGCAGATGTGTAATATTTAATACAGCCGAACCGTGTATTACAATGCCGTTATGTGATGACGTTCAAAGAGAAAAGCAAGTACACTCGGAATAAAGTATTATTATTTTTTTTTTTTTTATCTTTACGGATTTCATATCGCATAAACACCATATCCCAATGTGAATTGAGGCTAAAACATCCAATCACCGAGCTTCTACCATAGCTGAGGATCTTGGGTTATCAGTTCAGTGTTCAGTGTGTATCGCCTACGTCTGTTTCCTGTGACTTTATTTTGAAATGTAGTTCCTGACGGATGGCAAAAAAGCCCAATATTATAGAATTAAACAAATAAATAAAAACAAGGATAATTGTGTGTCATTGTTGAATAAATAACAGTGTGTTATTTAGAAAAGAATAACAAATATACAGATTTCAGTATTCTGAGCCCCAATTTTCCTCACGGACGGCAAAAAAAGTCCGACATTATACGATTTAAAATAAAAACAATAATCGTGGCTTGATATTGAGTAAGAAAATATTTTTATGAACCACACAGCGTCCGGTCTTCCAAGACCCGACCGGACAAAAAGACGTGGTGCAGGCACGAAACATACTACCAATAGAAATACATTGCTTTTAAAATCGTTCTGTGTGACACGAAAAAAAGGGGAAAATCGTGTTGGTGAATACGAGTCAATAGATTAAATGTCGTGACTATAACACGAAATGCTGTGAGACTGTGTTGGATGTTAGCATAGCAACCGAAGCTAATCTGACTATCTTGACTACTTGTTGCTATCCTATTGTAGCATAAGCCGTTTTCTACAGGCACATTTTACATATGAATCAGTGTCAAAGTATTTAAAACTTCGTCATCTGTGTCTATATCCCGAAGAGGACATACATTCGAGGACTTCGAAAAAGTACAGGCTACTCAGAACAGAGTGGGCGAGCTGACCAATCAGAGCACAGTGGGCTCATAGGGAAGGGGGGGGGGCAGGAGCTCCAACAAGGCGTGTAGGACAGAGTGAATACACATACTACAGAGATGCTGTATGAGAAAACCAATGTGATTTTGGAACATTGAACAATGTAAATCTATTCTATGGGACCTTTAAGAACAAATCACAGTGTATGTTCAAATGCAAGGTACTTGAACTACAGGAATTTCATTTTTTGTGATATGTACAGATTCAAGGTACTTGTACTACAGGAATTTCACTTTCGGCTACTTTATAATTGTACTCTACAACATTTCCGATTAGTTTTTCATTCTCTTCCTGTCCAGTGAAAAACCATGTATCTCAGGCTGTGTTGGTTTTGAGTTTTTCTGATAAACTGAAGGATTAATTGATTCTTCTCCTACTTCTTCTAAATATTCACTGGACAGCGACAAAGCAACAAAAAAAGTGATAATGATAATACATTGCTGTAGTTAAACTACCCAGCACTATATAAGTGAGTTAAAATGAGCAGAACCCTAAACATCTACAACAGTAATATGTAGCATACAATTGCAGAAGTTATGTTAACCTGAAAAAAAAAAAAAATCAAATTCTGTGTAATTGTAATAAGCCATCCTAGCTTGATTGCAGCATCACCCCATCCCGTACCAAAACCATCCAGAATTTCAACTTCACCCTTGAGAGGAACACTCTATCCCCCTCCCGCATCAAGCACCGGACCTGGGGGGACAGAGCCTTCTCCGTCGCAGCCCCCTCCCTCTGGAACTCACTCCCACAACCAGAGACTGCACTGACCTCACCACCTTCAAAAAACATACAAAAACTCACCTCTTCAATCTGGCTTATAATTTGTGATTGTTTTTGTATTGCTTGATTTTAATTAGACTTTAACTATATTTATTTGTTCTTTTATTTTCACTATCTCTGTAAAAAAGCGACTTTGACAACCTGTAAAAAGCGCTAACAAAATAAAGCTATTATTATTATTACATCTGTGGTATTAATATGTTAAGCATTTATTTCATGTTGCATACAATCTGCAATAACACCTTAAAGATACAATACAACAATTCAACCAAAACTGCTAAAAATGTTAGAAATGAGAATGAAGTTGGGGTAGTAAAAAGCTCAAATTCGAATGCCATGAATATTCATATAACTTCTTTATTTTATTTGTATTGTTACTATTATACTGCATGTTTTATTACATTTCAAATGAATGTTTAGTAAATCAAAAACTTTATTTATACAGCATATCTCTTATACAAAGGACAACTAGACATGTACATGTAGAGCATTAACACAAACTGTTTGTGATAACTGTTTAGTAAAACCAAACAAGTGTGTGCCAAGTGTGTGTCAGCGAGCCTCTGAAATGCAATACAACAAAAACAAATCTTTGAGATTCAAGTAATTCAATCCATACAAAATATTCTGCATTATGATAAAAAGACAAATGGTCTATGGAAAAGTAAAAAATCTAAATTATGTGGCATGCTGAGCTAAGAAGGCTCTTATCCTGTGGAGTAGCTCTTTCTTGACGCTGTCTGGCACCAAAGCTGCAAAAGAGAGAGAAATAATATCAATGACCAATGAGCCAACTGAGGCTGCTGTGGGTGAAATAAGTGGCATCTCTGTGTATCTATGATGGACGCACAAATCGTTGATGTCAATGAGGGAATTAAAGTAAAAGCCTAAAAGTACGGTTTTACTGCTTGCAAATTAACACAAATGCAAAGAAAGCATGTACCTAACATGTCTTTTAAGTGTAATTTCTAAAAGACATGTTAGGCACAGCAATAAAAGCTGTGAACGTGTCGTATCTGTTCTTCCAAATACATATATAATATATAATATATAGATACCTCGTCCTTTAGGAGTGATCTCTACCACCAGGTCCTCCACAGTCACATGCTCCAAGCCCTTTTCTTTGATTACTTCTGAAAATAAAAATAGACAATATTTGACCAAAATTATTTTGAAGCAGTCTGCACAGAATACTTTAGGAATAGAAACAATTTAAGACATTATATAGCCCAACATGCATTCTTCACATGAGTCATTATGACATGTTACTGTGGGAAGCGCACAGGTGCAAACGATAACATGATTAATGGCTGAATTCCACTTAGCAGCTAATTAGTAACACCTGTGCCCTATACTACGAAGCCAGTTCAACATACCCTGGATATGTTTGAGTTATCTGGCTTAACTAACCCTAACAAACGCTATCTCGCCAAGCGGTCCTACGACGCTGGTTATCAACTCGGTAAATCAAGCCAGGGTTTCTCCGTCCAGCTGAGAGCACGTTCATGTGAAAGGGGCGGGGTTAGCAACATTTGACCAATCACAAACATGGAGAAGCGTACTGAGAGCGCAGCGTCATACTTCCTGAATGAAAAGTAAACTATCATTTTAGACAAATATGAAGTTAAACTTTAAACATCCATGACTTAAACACTTTATCCAGGATAAAAGCAACATAGTTGCACCTGCAAGGTGAATACAGCTGGTAAAAAAGTGTGTTCAAGTGTTAGAATTCGTACATAAACAGGTTTATGATATCACTGCCCCGTCTAAGAGACGATCTGACTTTAATTACATTTGACTCGAGTGTTTCGTCAACATAATGTGTTGCTTAAAATAATTCTTCTGCATACAGTATGTGACACTGTGAGTGTTGCACGGCCAGATACGGCTCGAGAAGCTGACACTAATATATGATACATTATGATGTGATATGATGTGATTGATGATGTGATATGAATGATAATGGGACACATCGACGTCTGCACTCACAGTGACTGTACATAATGTTACTTTGATCCGGTTACTTATGTTGTGGCAGATATTTAAGTAAGCTTTCTTAACTCTAATGTTATAATAGTCAGATTGCTCTGAAGATGGGAGGTGATATTCTATTAATTTTCACATTTACACAGTCGGTGATTTTTGCCGGCCGTCTCTGCTCCTGAGCAGGTTTGGTTTTCAGCATAAGTTAACATGGAGATCTACCCTGATAAGAAGTGAACCAGCGTTGTAGGACCAGAAACCGATAGTTACGGCTGTAACTACGGTTCTATGAGTCCCGGATGACCACCAGAGGCGGTGCTTTAAGCACTGGATATGTCCATCGCGCGCATGCGCAGCTCGAGTACCAATACCAACAGAGTCACCTGTGACCCACGTGACACCGGCTATATCAGCCGGTGTCGTCAGAGGATCTGTTCCCAGAATCTTCTCGCGAGCACACAAGAAGAAGAGTGACAGGATACTCTGGCGGTCATCCGGGACTCATAGAACCGTAGTTACAGCCGTAACTATCGTTCTATTTCGTCCCTACTGACCGCCAGAGGCGGTGCTTTAAGCACTGGATGACCTATACCAACCATGTCATGAAGAATCCAAGCACTTACTCCCTTGGCCGGAAGCAGCGGAGCTTGGCAACAGGACCACACCCAGAGGGTGAGGAGTGGCGACATTGACCCGGTAAAACCTGGAGAATGTGCCAGAAGACGCCCATGCAGCCGCAGCGCAGGTGGTCTCCAGGGGCACCCCTCTTGGGGCAGCCCACGATGTTGAGATGCTTCTTGTAGAGTGGCATCTGACACCTGATGGCGGGGGGCGGCCACTGGCCCCGTAGGCGTGTGTGATGGTATCAACCACCCAGTGGGATAGCCGCTGTTTCGAGAGAGCACGACCCTTCCTAGTGTATAATCAATATACGCCCTCAGGGCGTGCACAGGGCACAGCAATTCAGGCGTGGAATGTTAAAGCGTGCCAGCTGGATCGGCCGATTGGAGCGGGCGAGTGGAAGCACCTTGGGCAGGAACGCCACATTCGGCCAGAGGGCAACACCCGAGCCATCGGAGTTCCACCTCGGGCATGTACTGCTCACGGAGAGGGCATGAAGCTCTCTGACTCACTTCCCTGAGGTTATGGCAAGCAGAAATGCTGTTTTCAGGGACAGCCACTTAAGCCCGACCTGGGCCCGGGGCTCGAGGGGAGGAGATGATAGGGCGTCCAGCACTAAGGGCAGGTCCCAAGCCGGAGCCCTCAGGGTGCTAGGGGGACGCTGCCGTAAAGTCCCTCTCGTAAAGAGGGACACCGACCTGTGGCACCCCGCCGTGGCGCCGTCGACCCGAACATGTCGGGCAGAAATAGCAGCCACATAATTCAGAGTGGAGTGAGAACGTCCACTATATAGAAGGGACTGTTGTCTGAGCAACAACGTACATGCTGTCCCCAAGGGACACGCACATTCTTGCCCCCCAGTTGGGGGGCGTGAGTGCAAGCTGCACAGCCCGAAGCTCTAGCATGTTGACCTGGTGCGCACCCTCCTGGGCAGACCGTTGACCCTGAACGGTCCTGCCCTGCCGCACTGCACCCAGCCTTGAGAGACATGCACCTATGGTGATGGTCTCCTGGCGGGGTGGGATGGCGCCCATGGGCGCGCCCATCGGGAGATAGGCCCTGCCCCTCCGGCATGACAGAGAGTGGAGGCAATGCTGCGACACCCTGACTTCCCTGTGCCTGTGCCACTTGGCGTCCAAGTGAAACCTGTTCAGCCACATCTGCATTCTATTGGGGGGAGCACCCATAGCCATCGCTCCCTCAAGTCGCCGGGAGCGGCCGAGTTGATCGGGGGGAGGATGTGACAAGGAGAGGTGTCTGTTGGCTGCTGCCAGACGTTCCACCTCAGTGCTCCTAGCCACTCTGAGCGCCCGAGGCATGCAGCTACAGCTCATGCAGGCGTTTATCGTGAGAACCTCCCTCAGATGTTCGAATTTCGTCCCCACTGACCGCCAGAGGCGGCCGAGGCAAGAGGGGCAGCGGTCGTGGCCGTCCTCGGGCTCGAGAGAAGCCATACAGGCGCTACCTGAATGAGCCATTCTGTAGGTAGCCAGATGCAGCGTAGCCGGGAGCGGGTGCGGGAACACAGCCTTCACCAGCTACCCGCTTAATGGAAAGAGTAGAGCGTTGCTGCTACTCGCCGAACAGAAAGAGGGATGTAATTACACCCACGTTACCGGCAGAGGGAGCGGGAGCGAGAGCACTGCCTTCACCTGGCTGGATTATTCACTGGTTGAGTTAGAGACGAATGCCAGATGCAGCATGACCAGGAGCGGGTGCGGGAACACGGCGTTCACCAGCCACCTGCTCAACGGAAAAACAAGGCAGTTCGGCGCCTACCAGGAGCGGGGGCGAAAACACTGCCTTCACTGGTTGTGTTAGAGACGAATGCCAGATGCAGCGTAACCGGGAGCGGGTGCGGGAACACAGCCTTCACCAGCTACCTGCTGAACGGAAAAACAAGGCAGTTCAGCATCTACCAGGAGCGGGGGCTCAACGAAAAAAACAAGGCAGTTTAGCGTATACCCGGAGCGGGGGCGAGAACACTGCCTTCACTGGTTAACCTAAAACGAATGCCAGATGCAGAGTAACCGGGAGCGGGTGCGGGAACACAGCCTTCACCAGCTACCTGCTCAACGAAAAAAACAAGGCAGTTTAGCGTATACCAGGAGCGGGGGCG
>CALSBZ010044660.1:266182-292093 GCA_943591055.1 Gobionotothen gibberifrons | reverse complement strand
ACAGCATAGAGCCGTAGTTACGGTATTGGCTATGGCCAGTACATACACGGCTTGGAACCGTAGTTGTAGTTACAGTAGTAACTATGGCCCGTACTTACAGCTTAGAACCGTAGTTACAGTAGTAACTATGGCCAGTACTTGCACCGCATAGAGCCGTAGTTAGGGTCTTGACTATGGCGGCTTGGAACCGTAGTTACAGTAGTAACTCTGGCCAGTACTTACACGGCTTGAAACCGTAGTTACAGTAGTAACTATGTTTAGTACTTACGGCTTAGAACCGTAGTTACAGTAGCAACTGTGACCCAATATTGGGAGGATGAACTCCTCTTTAATGGCCGCACATGCAGAGCACACAGCACACAGAGAAGATTGTTCTCTGCACATCGTCCTCCTAGAGCTAGAAGTCTAGTACTAGGAGCAGTAAATATAACGATATAGCGCTACTGCAACCATACCCTGCGTTTACCGGGAGCGGGAGCGAGAGCGCTGCCCTCACCGGTTGAGTTAAATAATGAAGCTTAACAGTACATGCAAGGTGTTAGCCAAGCGGCTGCTGCTAACAATCAAGCAACCAGGTCAGAACACAATGTTAAGACCAGATAATTAGCTTCTAAGAGAGAGAACAGCCCGCGTAGAACCGTAGGCCATGGTTACAGTAGTAACCGCACCTGCAGAGCACAGCACCCGCAGTGAAGATTGTTCTCTGCATATCGTCTTAGTACTAGGAGCAGTAATACGGCGAAATAGCGCTACTGCAGTCAAACCCTATGCTACTGGGAGCGGGAGCGAGAGCGCTGCCCTCACTGGCTGGGTTAAATAATTAAGCTTAATGCAAGGAGTTAGCCAAGCGGCTGCTGCTGACAATCAAGCGACCGAGTCAGAACGCAATGTTAAGACACGAATGATTAGCTTCTATGGAATAGAAAGTACTTACCCTAGTACTTACCTCTCTGCATCTAAACGAGAAAATGTTAATATGACACGCTGTGCTTTCCATACTAAATTGAATGAGGGACGCAGCCAAAGCTGGGACTCGAATGCTAATGATAGCTCGGGCACAATGCCACGGCTTTCAAAAAGAGCATAAGGGCAACTTTATGGGAGAGGAAGCGGGAACACTGTCGTCACCAGAAAGTCTAGCCAACAGAATAAGACGGCAATCAGACTTGGCTGGGAGAGGGTGCGAGGACACAGCCTTCACCAGCTACCTGCTTAACGAAAAAAACAAGGCAGTTTAGCGTCTACCAGGAGCGGGGGCGAGAACACTGCCTTCACTGGTTGAATAAACGACGAATGCCAGATGCAGAGTAACCGGGAGCGGGTGCGGGAACACAGCCTTCACCAGCTACCTGCTCAACGAAAAAAACAAGGCAGTTTAGCGTATACCAGGAGCGGGGGCGAGAACACTGCCTTCACTGGTTAACCTAAAACGAATGCCAGATGCAGAGTAACCGGGAGCGGGTGCGGGAACACAGCCTTCACCAGCTACCTGCTCAACGAAAAAAACAAGGCAGTCTAGCGTATACCAGGAGCGGGGGCGAGAACACTGCCTTCACTGGTTAACCTAAAACAAATGCCAGATGCAGAGTAACCGGGAGCGGGTGCGGGAACACAGCCTTCACCAGCTACCTGCTCAATCGAGACGAGCAGCGCGAAGCTGCTACTCGTCGAACAGAAAAGGGGATGTAGCTACACCTAGGCTACGTTACCCTAAGGAAAAACAGCACGGGAAACTCCGGTGCTGATCCCGGCGGCTGTAGCCGCTCTGCTAACTAGCCAAACAAGAACACAGCTCGATGCTAATGAAGTTTGGCACAACGCCGCGGTCAGAACAAATACGAAAGCAAACAGACAGTAATCAGGACAGCTAGGCTGGGAGAGGGAGCGGAAACGCTGCCGTCACCAGCCACGCCGACACCCACCTGTCCGAACGAAGTCTCTGCGCAGCCAGCCACAGCTCCTGGGGGACGGGTAAGCCCGCGGCCCCGACTGGATGAGTCACGAAGCTGCACGCAGCCAGCTGCTTGCAGAGAATCCTTACGAATGTTTCCAACCGAACGAACGCTGTAGGCTACGAAACGTAGCCACGGTACCCTCGTGCAGCGAGAAGATGAAAGGAACAGATCCTCTGACGACACCGGCTGATATAGCCGGTGTCACGTGGGTCACAGGTGACTCTGTTGGTATTGGTACTCGAGCTGCGCATGCGCGCGATGGACATATCCAGTGCTTAAAGCACCGCCTCTGGTGGTCAGTAGGGACGAAATAGAACCAGAGTTAACCCTGAAGTTACCTTGCTAACCGCAAATCCTGCTTCGTAGTACAGGGCACAGGTCTCTTCCTACGATGGCAAGTCAAAGTATCTGCTATAAACGGTGTGTTGTTTGACTATTAAAGCACATGCTTTTACAGTAATAATATAGAATTTAGGCTGTCTGAAATGTGTCTTAATATACCTTAAACTGGAACTTTAAAGTGGACATTATGATGGCATGTTGTCGTTTTTACCTTTGCAGTGAGCTTTCATCTGGTCCTTCCATCCACACTCAGTTAGCTTAGCCCTCAGTAACTCCTTCAGTCTTTCAATAAGATGCAGACACATGTTAATGAGGTTATAGCAGGCCTGTTTCTATCCTATGCTAATCAGTGTTATTAACACCTGACAAGTTCCTCATCTTGATGACAACGTTGGTTATTTTTGACCCTGATGTGCCATTCTGTCTGTTGTTACTATGCAATTTTCATGACATGTTGAACATATAACAGGTGAGTTTCTGCCTTACAACCTCTCTAACCTAACTCATGTGTTAAGAATATGAAATGTACATTGAGTGCCACAGTGACGCGTCCAAAAACCCGGAAGTAAGTTAGCATTTTACCACTTTTATAATTTTCGAATCATAAATCTAATCAATAGATGTATGATCGATTTATGATTCGAACATTATAAAAGTAAGGTAGACATGTGGAGATTATCCGAATGAACAAAACGTGATCTGTCTCTTCAATTTGTGTCAACCGCAGACCTTTTTTCGAACTATTTTCCAAAATCCTATGGAGAAATTGCATTGGTTTTTGTCGAAGGAACCGGAAGGAGTTTACTTCCGAGTTTTAGTACGCGTCACTGTGGCACTCTATTGACATATAGATATGACACCTTTCATGTATTTTCGAGCAGCTATAATATACATTGATACAGTAAGCTATACCACGTAAATTCCTGAGATTAATTTCCTTTAACAAAAATGGACGCAATGAATTTTAAGTATTTTAAAGTAACCCTTAACAACACAGTGTTCTATAGCAAATATTTAACCAATATTGTGTGAAGTATTTAATAAAATAGAGTAGGCTATGCTATGCCTGTAATGACAGCCAATAATAAGTTACAGAAAACATGTTTAGCTTTACCTCACAAAGACTGACGCTCGTACGTAAGGATGCATTCATAAAATGAATACGCTATACGTTTACTGCTATTAAGCTAACGTTGTTAAATAATATGTAGGCTACTACTTGTTAAACCAGAGCTATCTCTGGTTTTCTCGCACCTTTCTCGTTCTCCCATCTCCGTCAGCTTCTGGTTTACTGTTGCCCTCATTCTGGACTCTTTACTCATAGTCTTTCACCTACAAGGAGAACAAAAAAAAAAAGAGTATATTAAAAAAAAAAGTAGCATTTGCTAATGCTGTAACTTAGCCTACTATCTAACGATACTTGTTGAACCACAAACAATGTTTACCATGCTAAACGGCTATCGTTGACTTGCATGTCATACGTCTGTATGTTTAAAAGGTTTCACAGGCGAAATGTGATGATACTGATATTACTCACACGATAGAGAAGGTAAGGAAAAGAGTTCTCACTCCTCAGTTTAACCGAAGCCTTGCCAGTGTCGTAGATGGAAAAGTTAACATGCAATAACTGGCACTGGAAACACAGCAGGCATATTAACAGTAACCATAGTATAATCTGTGAGCAAATACGACCCAAATTATGGGATTATGTTATGTGTTAATGCAATTTAGCAAAACGTTTATTCAATAGTGTCCTACTGAAAAAAAAATCGCTTTTAATGTTCACGTCCTTAATCATCCTATGTTACATTCCGAGCAGAAACACCGATTAGTACAATGGTTCCTAGCTTTTTTAAATGGCAATACTCTGTTACACCACACAGCGGCAGTGTTGGTTAATGTATTTGTATCAAAGTGAGTTCTGTAGCAGATTCTGAACTCATTTTAATTTTTCAATATCACATGAACACTAAGATATTAGTTCCTGATGGTATTTTGGACATATGTGTAAAGTCAATTAAATCATGTTCGTATTCTGTACACAATATGTTTAATTCTAACCTGGTTTGTCACCAGCCCAGTATTCTTTTTTTTTCACATTTTGCAATGATTTTGTACAAGCAACACACTAACACAATTAATTTGCTGACAGTATGTGGGATTGCTTCGGTTTAACAGCATATTATATATATATTAATCAAACGCATTGTATACATTTTCAGTCCAGATGGGCTGCAAGTAGTATTTGTAGAGGTTTAACATTGTTTAAATTATTTTTAACAGTTGTTTGGGCACATTAAGTGCACTATGCACACATTACTGTTCACGTAATTATAAACGTGTTCTGACTAAAGCAAACACACTTGGTAATAATGTTTATTTTAAATGCAGTTGAATAAAGTGCTGTTTACTTTGTTTCCAAATGCAGCATATCCCAAGAGCCGGCCACTTGTGGGAGCCCTAAGCCAGCTGCAAAACAAAAACAAAACTCAACTCAAGTTGGAGGCCAAAGAAGGATAACACCCATGCTCTTAAAGGTGAGTCTTGAGCTCTTGTAGAGTTGTTTTAAAAAGTTTTTGGTGCATTGGCACTTCACGCATTTATTTGCCTGTGTTTTTTCAAAAATTGTTTGTTGTGTCATGATGAGTGGCTGGTGTAAAAGCAAAAATAAATACCTTACTATTATATCTAAAGAGCATTAATGAGGATAAGGAGGCACATGGATAGAAATCCTGGATCAACGACAGGTTATCCTATCAACAAGTCACGTTTATTTATGAAAATAAATAGCAAAGAAATAGGCTAAAGATCACACATTTCTTCTTTTTTTTCTGGCCAACTTTTTATGTGTTCAGTCACCTTGACAATATGAGACAAATATACAGATACAAATTATACAAATGTAAATATAGAAAATGAAAATGAAGGGCAGGGAGTCCCTTGACCACTTAACACGCACACCCCTATTCCCACCCCTCTTGCCGCTACAGGGCTCGACATTATGGCCCAATCCCAAACCACTCCCTCGACCCTACCCCTCCGTGACGGAGTGCACTCCGTCTGGAGGCACACTCGCAGCTGAATGAAGTTCCCTCCATTAAGGGTTAAGGGTATAAATACAGCGGGCAAATTGCATTTTACCCTTAATGTCTACCCCTGCGTTACACAAACTATGTTTTTTGTTTGCTATTATATACATTCTTCTGTTCACACACATTTTAGTTCATAATCCAGATTTCAATAGGGTCTTCGCCGACCTCTGGTCTCAGACCCTAATAATAATAGCAATAATAATTGGGAGGGGGGGCGCAGCTGTTCTTATGTTCTCTGAGGGGAGGCTCACCTTCCCGCACTTTGAAAACCCCTGCTTTAGGGCTTATGAAGAACGAAGGTAATGTTAAACACCTGGGGGGTATGTCACGAAGCTGGTTCAACCTAACCTGGATATGTTTGAGTTAGCCGGTTGGCCTAATCCAAAACATACGCCCTCTCGCTAAACGGCACTACGACACGGGTTATCAAGTGGATCGCTCAAGCCAGCCGTGTCCTATCTAGTTAGGTGCGCGTTCACATGAGAGGGGTGGTATTTGGAGCATTCGACCAATCACAAACATGGAGAAGCGTACTGACAGCGCAGCGTCATACTTCCTGAATCAAAAGTCAACTATATAATTAGACAAATATGAAGACGTTAAACTTTAAACATCCATGACTTAAACACTTTATCCAGGATAAAAGCCACATAGCTGCACCTAGCGCAAGGTGAATACAGTGTTTGAATGCGTACATTAACAGGTTTATGATATCACTGCCCCGTCTAAGACACGATCTGACTTTAATTACATTTGACTCGAGTGTTTCGTCAACTTAATGTGTTGCTTAAAATAATACTTCTGCATACAGTAGCCTATGTGACACTGTGAGTGTTGCACGGCCAGATACGGCTCAGCTGACTGACGTGCAATATATTCCGTGTGTAAATCGAAGAGATAATACATTTTACAGCATATAGACCGTAACTTTGATCCAGTTATTTATGTTGTGGCAGATATTTAAGTAAGCTTTCTTAACGCTAATGTTATAATAGTCAGATTGCTCTGAAGATGGGAGGTGATATTCTATTAATGTTCACGTTCACACAGTCGGTGATTTTTGCCGGCCGGCTTTTCTGCAACGGCAGTTTTTCTGTATTTCCTTTCTCCTGTAATGTGACTTGTTCGCTTTAAACTCCGCACCCCGCTCCGCACATGGAGCTCTGATTGGTCAGCAGGCAGTGCTTTCACTGAGTTGAGCTCTTAGCCTGCAACCTAACCTGGTCCCGACCAGGTTAGCCGCTAAGCATAAGTTACCATGGAAATCTAGCCTGCTAAAAAGAGAACCAGCTTTATAGAACCGGAAAGCCGGAGTTTTCCCTGAATTTAGCCGGCTAAGCGAAAATCCTGCTTCGTGACATACCCCCTGCTGTTTTCCAGCACAACAGAGTTAAGGCTGCAGACGAATGGTTGGAAAACGCAACAAGTCCTCCAACTCATACGACCAAATGGGACAATTGTTCAGGCCCTTATTACAACCAAATATGTTGTTTGTTCAAGCGCTAAATACGTCCTATAATTACGTTTTAAAGTGTTCGCCCTCGCGTGCTCCCGTTGAATGCTAACGTTACAGATGGTCGTTTATTCACAAATAACCCTCTCTGTAAAATCCTAAATTGTAGGATTGTTTGGCCATTAAAACACTTTTTGATTCGATTTATAGCGAGAAGTGTATATTGTACTTTTAGAATCCATGTCCAGTCGATATGTAGGATCTATAGTTTGATAGATATTACGAAAATGATTTGAGGTATGCGGCAGCCTCCATGTAAAGTTACGGGTTGAATACATAGACTGTATATATAATACAGCAACATTTCCGGTCTCGACGTTTTCATAATAAAACCAATGATCAAATTATTTAACAGTAATATCTGCAGTACTCATCAACTAAAAAAAATCAGTTTATCCTTGTTAATTAGGCAACATTTATTGGTTTAAATTGTGTACAATGCTTTTGTGTTTTTCCCATAGGTTTTTCTTTTTAGATTCTGAGAGACACCTTTCTTTTTTCAGAGGTTTTAATAAGGCTAAAACATTGTGTAGCATTTCCCTCCGAATAATGGTCGTAGGCTTTACTGATGAACTAGAATTTATTCAGACTCCAGACCCAACGTAAGAGCTTTTGCCTCTTCGGGGGTGCTAACATTCAAATATACAATCCATTCTTCTTTTTCTCCGTCATTACATAGCATATATCACTTTCTCCGTCACTGTTTCTAAGGCAACAACAACTTCCTGTCCCCCGCGTGAACTTGCCTTCAAAACAAAAGCATACAAACGAAACAGGAAGCTCACCCAAATTACACCACAAAATATATATATATAAAACTGCAACGAAAGCAACAAAAACAGTGCAACATCCACTTCAGTCTCAAATAACGCAAATTGGGTTATCTACACATTGATTGTTTTAGCCGCAATGCATGTCGGGATATGGTGTTTATGCGATATGAAATCGGAAAAACATTTTTTTTAAATAATACTTTATTCCGAGTGTTCCTGCTTTTCTCTTTGGAAGTCATCACATAACGGCATTGTAATACACGGTTCGGCTGCATTAAATATTACATATCTGCCGTAGATATTTATTTATAGAGCCCTGATCAGAAGACCTTTTGACAAACTGTAAGAAATGCCGCCAAAACTGAATACGTGACGTGGATCATAAATATATTAGCAATTAAACAACATCTTCCATTTCTTTTCACACAATACGTCTCCTTGCAGTATCAACACTAATTCGGCTGACTTTTATATTGGATCCAATTGGTAGATAGATTATATTTACACCATAACGGTGCACAGCTGATAGAAAGGGATTTTTTTGTAGTTTTTAACGATATTATTTACTGAACTACCTTTCCAACTCCTTATGCAGTTGACTGTTACAGGTCTATACAGGTTCATGGTGTCAGGTCTGGGGAAAATAGGACCCAAATGCAGTTAAAAAATACAAAAAAAGGTTTCTTAACAAAAATCGAGCTTTATTATAAAAAGCTGAAGGCATGAAAAAACAAGAAACTAATGAACAGAAACAAAACCGGGGAGCACGACAGACAGGAACAAACTTACAGACGGGAACAGGCAGGAGACATGGACAAGCATGACAGGTAGCAGGGACATGAAATGACGACGAACAGACATGGATTACAGGGGAAGGCAAGACTAAATACACAGAAGGGTAATCACAGGACAAGACACAGCTGGCAGGGGAGGCAGAAACACAAGGGCAACAGGTGAACACAATGAGGCACAATCAGACACAGGAGGGAAACTAATGACAGGGAGGCAAACACAGGGGGCGTTTCTCAATCGCGAGGATTTTGGCTTCCAAGCCAATATTTCAAGGATGCTACGTCATCGAGTGCCGCCAAAGGACTGTTCCAATCTCCAGCATACTTGGAATTCCACCGAGGCCGCGTCCTTGGTTTGGGGGAAATTTCGAGGCTGCACATGGGTAGACTTCGCGTCCTTAAAATCCCCACAATGCTTTGCGCACGGACCAATTTCAAAAACCCTTGCGGAGAATGTCTGAACCGATGCAGCACACATTTAAATGTAAGTATGTAGTGGCGTAGAAAATGTGTTGGTAAATATGTTACTTTGTTTGTTATCACCAAAAATGTGTTCCGTGAAAGTAAAGCAAGTTCATAATTAGATAGACATCGTGAGGTATTTATTTTCGGTACAGTTTATGTTGAAACCGTTAAAGAGAGTGGCACACTTGTTAGCCTGTTCCATTCTTCTTCGTTTTCCGAAGCCGTGGCTTGGAAGTATACTTGCTTCGTTTCTCAAGGAAGTGACTTGGAAGTACGCGACTACCAAGCCAGCATCCTCGCGATTGAGAAACACCCCGGGAGTTCTGTTTTAATTCCACAATAAAGTTAATAGTCATATTATGTTTGATATAATTATGTTTTATTAACCACACCACTGTTTTTTTAACCCGCACCGCCTAGTGGTTAAAGCACGTAATTTAATTTAGTTGTTGAATACGTTTTATTTGATGAAAACATTTACATATTAAGAGTAGCCTACATACAAAATTGGGGGAAAGTAGAAGGCATGATAGAAATATAGAATAGAAAATATAAAGAAGATACTGTAGTGATCTCTACAATAAAACAGTTTAGTGCAGGACGTCCAAAGATATTAACAGGAGGATGTGCAAAACAGACAAACTAATAAGGTTTTATTTAAACATTAAAGAATACTTTAAGTTAAGGTCTTCTTTTGAATAAGAAAAACACGTTGGGGTTATCCACAGATAAATATGAAGTCTGACAAAGTACTTAACGTCCAATATATTGCATAGTTTATTTTGGCACTTGCTGCTGTAACAACAACATTTCCCAACTTGGGATCAATAAAGTTTATCTTATCTTATCTTAAGATGATCGATGGCTACTGCCATATTTGCAAAATTTGCCTCTGAACCTTGACAAGTGCATGTTTCAGGCTTATCAATGAACAACAGGAGGGGTCACAGACATAAGACCAGCTGTTAAATAAAGCTCTTCTGACCTTAGGTGTCATGTGGGTATATTAATTCACCCATTTATTAATTATATTTTTTTAATTTGATAACACCACTGTGTTTCGTATCCCCTAAACCTCCAGTTTAATACTGGCAACTTCTAATTGTGGGAAATACGAAAACGTCTTATAAAGAGATGAGCCATAGAACATGTTGCGAAACACACAATAGCCAGCATGTGTAGTTCTGGGGGGGGGGGGGCACTACCACTCCAACATCCAATCACAGGGCTTGATGACTAATCACGGGGTTTATAAAGCAAGGCGGATGTTGTAGTCCCAAACGATAGCTGGGGATTCTGGGTAGTGTAGTGTCTTCGGAAACTGTAGTGTCTAAACTCCGAAAAAACTATTTGTTTCTCTGAATCGAAGGTTAAAAACACAAAAGCATTGTACACAATTTAAACCAATCGATATTGTGTAATTAACAATGATAAACTGATGTTTTTTAGTGGATGAGTAATGCAGATATCACTGTGTAATCATTTGACAGTCAGGGGAATATATCCAGTTTTATTATGAAAACTTCGAGACCGGAAAAACTGTTTTCACCCACGCTAACTTTACATGGAAGCTGCATACACGTTATCCTGGCGAGACCTCAAATCATCTTCGTAATATCTATCAAACTATAGATCCTACACATCGACTGGACGTGGATTCTAAGAGTACAATATACACTTCTCGCCAGAAATCGAATCAAAAAGCATTTTAATGGCCAAACTATTCCACAATTTAGGATTTTCCAGAGAGGGTTATTTGTGAATAAACGTCCCTCCGGAGCATTTGCAATGAACGGGCCGGGAGCATGTTGTTTCTTACTCGACCACTAGAGCACCTCTAGTGGTCGTGAAAGAAACAACATACACTTTAAAACGTGTCTCTGGGTTGTAATAAGGGTATGAACAATCGGCTTATGTGGTCGTTTTTTGTAGGAGGACAGGCTGAACAACAAGGTACAACTTGTAACTTCTCTGCATTGAGATGTCTATAAAGACTAGACTTATGTTGTATATTTTATTGAGTTTTGAATTGAAATTATCCTTAATGTTTCCAAGAAATGTCCATTACATACACACACGAAATCCATAGCTTTAATCAAAGTAATGGTTTCACTGAGTGCCCATGAAGGCGTCGCCCCCCTTTGCTTTGAGTACAACTACGATTTACACGGAAGCTGTCATAAATAGATTTCTTTTTGCAGTTGAAATTAAATGTTAGAAGATTTTATCACAGATTATAATTTACTGTACACCTGGATTTTAAGTTTTCGGAGAAACAATCTACGGAGCCCCTAAAGGGACATGAAAAAAAAAAAAAAGGAGAGAGAGAGAGAGAAAAAAAAATCAGGATAACGGGTGTTGGAGTCTGGGGAGAATCTGTTGTGTTCTCTTCCAGCTCCGCGCGTTCCTTGATAAAAACTCTTTTAATGATAAAGGAAGAATTGAATAGCACACATATCAAGATAATCAATAATCAGTTTTAATAGTAGAAATATACAATACAACAATGAGGGGCACCCCTGCTATTTCTTCTCCCTGAAACTAGGTCTTACCCGGTCGACGATCCATGGAAAAGAGAGAGAACAGCTAGCATGCCCTCAAGTCATAAAAGGTTTCGAATATGGGATCATTTCAACTAGGAGATCATTGATTGGTCCTCGCCAAGGGGATCCTAAAAACCCTCATCTCTTCAGGAGATAAGGCAGACATCGTTTGGTGTCTCAGTACCAAACTCACTGCACACCAAGCCCCTTATCTCTCCCTAGATCTTCAAGGAATTTAACACACACACATCTCCCCTGCTGCTGCCCCCTTTTCCAGCTTACAAACAACTTACATTGATATTTGGTATTTTCACAATATGCTTAAGATATAATTGTTTATATTTTGATTACACATTAACTTCATACATGCAGATTACTTTACGGGTTAGTTTCTCGTGCTTTTTTTGGAGAAAGTTACCGGTGCGCCAAGGAGGAAGTGGAGCACACAGGAGACAACCATTTCATTGCAGACTGTTATGTTTACGTGGGGAAATGACAGTGTATACATTATTTGAGATATATTTCAAACTCAGACTTAATTTTAAGGACATTTCGAGCAGCACCTGTGCGCAAAGAGCTTTTACGCACCGCCTACAATGTGTTTACCTTCATTCGAACAGCTAAAGAGTGACCACAGGCTGCTACGTTTAAGTTTCTCGTGCGCACAAGATACTTTCTTGTGTGCACGAGAAACTAACCCGTTATCCCGGCTTTTACTTTTCTCTCTCTCTTTCTCTTTTTTTTTTCATGTCCCTTTTGGGGCTCTGTAACAATCAATGCAAACATTGGCGGCAACTGAACAGCTTCAGAGAAACTGATATATAATGTGAAAATGCTTTATTCATTGATTTTATTGGTTTGTTTTGGAGAGTATAAGACCTCTGCAGATTCCTCGGCACTTGGAAAAACGGAATGAACTAGGAACAATGAAGTAATCCTAACCAAGAGGAGCTAATTGCAATGTGCCAATAATGGTGTCGACAACAACCCCCGTTTAATCCCATGCCACTTTAAGTCACCCAACTCCTTATTTTATTGTTAGATCACTAGTAGCAGAACATTATACATTTGTGTGTTAAATGTTGTGGGGAGGTCACATCAGAATTCGGATGGTTGTTCCGAGAGCTATTCATCCACAGATGCCATGGCAGAGCTGACACCATAAATAAAGTTCCTTCCCGTACCCAGATACCCCATTCACACAGGTGATTTATCAGTTTTAACCAAGCGGCAAACTCTGGGGAAGAGCCGGGACGCCAATACGGAAGTGCCACACACTGCAGTTCATATATTGGCCGATAGGCGATGACTGCAGAAAGGAGCAATTTCCATAGACCCCCATGTTAAAATGCCCAATTTCACGGCAGAAAAAAACATGTTTCTGCCCCTGGCTCCAAACATTTCATTATCGATATAGTTAGATTCCACCTTCATGATTATGAATCTGTGAGTGAATTGTTTTCTAACACGACCCTTTTATTTATATTAGGTCTTAAAGTTTTTGCATAAATTAGGGCGTGGTCACATTGAGTGACGGCTCTGTCAAGTGACTGCTGCTGTTAGCTTCGTGTCTCTCTGCTAGCTGCTCCGTGATGCTACAGGGACTCTGCCTGCTCGGCTCATCCAGGGAACACAACTTGACCCCGGCCGTGTTTGTTCGTTCTTCATGCTCATATATCGGACTATTGTGACTCGCTCTGCGGTTGAAACAGACGGTGCATGAATGCGGTTCTGTGGTAAGTGAAATTCGAGTACTTATTTATGTGTTAATGATTTTAATCAGCTACGTAATGAATGTTAAGGCTTGGGTTAGCGTGTCGAGTGGTAGCTACGTCGGTGCTAACGATGCTAATCGTAGCCTCCAAGTTAAAATCATAGACTGTATATATAAAGGTTAAAACGAAATAGACAAGTGTTAAGCGTTAAGTGGGATAATACTGTAGAACAAACGGCTTCTGTTTGAGCTTGATAAAATAAGGTCATCCTTGTAACTTAGAGAGATATTTTATTATGTATAGGAACTGTATGTAGACAAGCTAATGTCGAAGTAGTGTATGTGAAATCAACCTCACAATAAGATGTGTGTATATTACAATTATTAATGTCATATTTCAAGATGATTACGTTAACGTCACAGTCATCTGAAGAACGAACCGAAACCTTGTTGTTTTTATTAATTGCATTACCAAATTGGTATCAAATAAACAGTAAGCATTGGTAACACAACTTCCAAAGTTACAGTAAAATAAAAAGGACCCTGACTCGGACAATACACAATCCAACATGTTCAACAGAAGAGAATCAGTTATATTGTTTGTACACATGGTACTTTACATATATATCTGTTTGTTTAAGGTGTCCAGGTGATGCAGACAGGCTGGACCAGAGAGTGAGAGACAGAACTGGACTCCTCACAGCAGTGAACTTCAGCACAGGTACAAAGACTCTTTCTTTCATACTGTACAAAGAATCAATAAAGATATTGGTTTATACACTGATATACATTCCATTAAACAATACTAAATACTTGATCACCTACACGTCAGTGAAGTTGAGGGGTTTTCCATGCACAAAGTTACATTTAGATGTTAACAAGCAATATGATGTTGTCAGCTTTCTAATTTAATGTATTGAAGGCAAAGATATTTAACACATAGTGAGAACTGCTACTATTTATCTCTCAATATTGTCTGTAAAAAATGTGGTAAAAGTTATTCTTTCAGTGAGACAACAGAGCAAGCTTCTACAGTTGCACTACGTTTTGATAACAGTTAAATATTATTTTGATAATAACATATATTTCAATGTTGATGAACTTCATACTGTTCATTCATAATCTGATTGTCTTTGTAGCTCACTGTTGAAATACAAAAAAACCATTACAATTACAAAATAGTTATATCTACAGCCCCTAAACACACAAACACACCGCTTTCATGAATAACACACTTGTTCTGCAATAATATGTTTTATGTTTCCTGTAATTTCTGTTAGGAAAGGACATGCCTGAAAGACACGACATTTTCTCCTTCTCTGAGGGTCAAGAAGAACATCCAAGAGGAACATTAAAAGCTGATGTTGAATGCAGCTATTTCCACATCTACACTCCATCAGCTGATTATTTCTATTTGCCTCACTTTATGAGCTTCACATCGCTTGTGCCTTGTACCGCAGAGTTTGCAACGTCACAAATAAATCGAGCCAATCTTCAGTCAGATGTGAATGTGTAATCTAACTTTTTCACTACGAATAATGGACGAAAGGAGTGCAAATACAAATACAATTTATTGAAATGTGAACCAAAAGTTAATCAAACATGTTTTAAATAAAAAGCACATATGGACAGAAGGTGTAAAAATGTATAAGTAAACACATTTAGTCAAATAAAGTGACAGACTAGGCCTGTGCAGTTGGTATCAGCTTTGCCCAGCATGGGCTCCTCCATCAGGCCTGGTCCTCCTCGCTGAGGAAAGACCCTCAGTCCTCTCCAAACCAACAGACAGGACGTCCATCACACGGAGGTTTCTCCCTGAAGTCTCTGCAGCTCTCTGGACACCACGCTGTCTCAATCCGTCCACACTGAATACGAGAGGGGAAAAATGAAAATAATAAATGCTTTAGTTTAGACAATAAGAAATATAAAGTTGACTGTTGAGTTGCTCAGTTTTTTTAGATTGTCAATACTATTACTGTATAACTAATATCTCAAGTTAAGAGGGACATTCAAATAAAGATTGGTCTTTAAATACATTTTGTCTTTTTAATTGTTTGTCTAAAGTCAAGGATCTAGAACTGGTACTTAGTTGTAATGATACAGTCTGGTTAGTATGCTGTTTGGAGGAGGCCTCACAGGTAAGAGCACTAACTAGCTACCATCACATGTACCTTAGCTTGACTTAAATGTATTAAACGTATAGTTAAGTGATATCAAAATATAAATAACTAATGTCATGCAAACATATTAATATTTGCTTGATTCCAGTGTTGAATTTAGCACAATTGCATACAAACGTTAAGGGATTTTAAGATTCTGAAGTATTATGCTAAAAACTCAATAACTTAGATTATTATTTATAGTTTTGCTGAATAGTTTAATGTCTGCTTACCTTAGAAACGTAAAATGCGACGGCAGTGTGCAGATGGGGACCATGTTAGCTTAGCTTGGTAGCTTCAGCTAGCTCTTGAACTTTCAGCTCGGTGGCAGCAGGTCCCGCCTCGGCTCCGCCTCTTTACCCTTATTTGGGACAGGCTGGAGCAGGCGGGAGTTGAACTCTGACGTCGCTGTCGAGCCGTTAGTGGCCGACTCCGCCTACTAAGGGCTTCTCTGCAACTCTGCAGAATCCTATGGGTGACGTCACGGACCCTACGTCCATTTATATATACAGTCTATGGTTTTAACAAAGTCTATTTTTAAATGTCAGGAATTCTTTGATTTAACCTTTTTTTTGCGGCCGGAGAACATGTTTATTACTTATTATTATTACTTGTTTTATCCTGAACTGATGAAACTCTTTAATCCAGCGATTGTCTGATCTGCTTCATACACTGAACAAAAATATAAACGCAACACTTTTGTTTTTGCTCCCATTTTTCATGAGATGAACTCAAAGATCTAAAACATTTTCTATACACAAAATAAAAATTTCTCTCAAATATTGTTTACAAATCTGAAAAAATCTGTGATAGTGAGCACTTAATAATAATAATTATAATCCATCCCACCTCACAGGTGTGGCATATCAATATGCTGATTAGACAGCATGATTATTGCACAGGTGTGCCTTAGGCTAGCCACAATAAAAGGCCACTCTGAAACGTGCATTTTTGCTTTATTGGGGGGGTCCGAAAACCAGTCAGTATCTGGTGTGACCACCATTTGCCTCACGCAGTGCAACACATCTCCTTCGCATAGAGTTGATCAGGTTGTTGATTGTGGCCTGTGGAATGTTGGTCCACTCCTCTTCAATGGCTGTGCGAAGTGCAAACTGGTTTTCGGACCCCCCCAGACCCCCCCAATAAATGCACGTTTCAGAGTGGCCTTTTATTGTGGCCAGCCTAAGGCACACCTGTGCAATAATCATGCTGTCTAATCAGCATCTTGATATGCCACACCTGTGAGGTGGGATGGATTATAATTATTATTATTAAGTGCTCACTATCACAGATTTTTTCAGATTTGTGAACAATATTTGAGAGACATGGTTATTTTGTGTATATAGAAAATGTTTTAGATCTTTGAGTTCATCTCATGAAAAATGGGAGCAAAAATAAAAGTGTTGCGTTTATATTTTTGTTCAGTGTATATTGAAAGGCTCAACTGGGGTCACTCAGGAGCAATGCAATAACTTCTAGCGTTATGAGCAGCAGTGTCCTGGATGCACCTGAAAGTTCAGTTCATGTGCACAGAGAAACTTTCAGTCTGCGCTGTGCACGCTGTGTGACCTCCTGGGGTTGACATTTGAATGTCGGCACTGTCAGCCACCAGCCAGGGGAGCTCTGATTCACAATTACTGATTTGTTCAACAACAGTGAAGATTCTGCACAGAAAACAGTGTTCTACATTGGTTCGAACATGTATGGTACAAGTGTGTCTGAAGTGGATTTGGAATAAGACTGGAAACATTAGAAAGGATAAACAAAGGACTTTTGGGGCATTAAAAAGCCTGGGAAATAGTACTCAAACCCCTCCATAGGGATTGAGACCGGAAAGTTTGGTGTGGGAAGCGCTTCGGTTTGTTAGCCGCAAAGCTAAAGAGGTGCGAACTTACTGTTGGTAGCAGTAAATAAACAAAACAATCACAGAAAAACAAACAACTAAAACTCATGGGACCCAAGAAGACCCAGTCGGCTGAGGAGGTCGACGAGATCAAAACAATTAAAAAGCCTTTTTGTCTTGAAATGACAAGCTGTTATTACACTCACTGGTTTTGAGTAACAAATGCATCATTCAAACTTGCCTTCAGCATTGAAATGCTGAACTACCTTATAACTGTCTAGCAAAGATATGCGGAAAACATCTTTGTCTTTCATCGGTTAAATACGTGATCACTTTAGGAGAGCTTCCAGCTATCTTTGATAAGTGTAAAAATGTACTGCTACTTTGTATCTGTCTTTAATACCACCCCAAAGGGCAAGGCATCACACATTAATGGCTATCATTTTAACTTTTATCTTCATTTGCAAGCAATCTCTAGCAGTTATACCCTTTCAACTTCAAAATCCTCTTGAGACCTGCCTCACTTCTTTGAGGTAATCGGAATGTTCTCTGCTGTCAAAGGCAGGGCTGAGTGTCTTGGATCACACAGGGTTAGATATATTCATGTAAAATATATTAAAAGCCTGCAGGAGAACAAAAATAACTTTTAGTTATTACACCTATATTTTACACCAGTAATTGAGGAAGGTACTGGATGGATACCCGTTGGGGAAAAAACAAGATTTATAAGATTCCTTTTTTTTCATCTTTTAAAGCTGATTGGGAAAAAAGTTTGGGTGGGTGAATTTTTGTCACTATCGAGTGTTTGCTGTTGTAGTAATTTATTTTGCCACAAGAGGCTGATGTCTTACATTGCCCCATGTTCTAAATAGGACAAAGCATTTATGTTTTATCCTGGGCACGAATATCTTTTGCGTCCTTTATCCCCACAAATTGAAAATAGTGGTTATATCTCCAAGTTGTAAATGCGCTGCTGCTCTCGCTGATACTTGCATCTGCCATTAGGCTTGTTTGAGACGAGTTGTGGCGGGTGTTGAGAAATGTATCCATAGATCTCTTAATTTTGCTCTCAAAGTGCATCAGATTGATGCTTTTAACTTCAATATTTAAAAAAAAATCTTCCCGGGGGAGCATGCCCCCGGACCCCACTGGAGGTGAGGACCCTCCTATAGGAGGTGAGGACCCTCCTATAGGAGGTGAGGTCCACTCCCCACTTGTAGAAATAGCACTTTACCCCTGCTTACACCTATATGCCGTGAACTGATTATCGAGCCAAACAGTCGCGGTACACTGTGTGTGCGTGTGGGGAGTGTTGCAGTAGAACATTCAACTGTAGCGCTGGTGCATTAATGGGAAACCCTTAATGTTTGAGCACCCTCTATGAAACGTCAAGCTACCCCACAGCACCCCCTAGAGCAAATCTCTGGTGCCACCACTGGTTGGATCACATAATTTAACGCACCCATTTAAATCACAGTAACTATAACGGCGTTACTGAAGATAAGATAACTTTAACAATATGCCTGTGTGCTTAGTACCAGGTTGTTATCATACCAGCAATGGGTCTTGCTCGTTCTTTCGCTTCCCGTCTGATGAAAGGACCAGGAGTGGCTGGATCAAGTTAGCTACCTAGCTAGTAGCTAGCACGTTAGTTAGTCATTCTTATTTTATTTATTAGCCTTAATATGAAGTAACATTAAGTAACCCAAAATGTTAAACAGTAAGAGTAGTAGTCATATTCGTGAACCCTTTGAAGAGTACTGTCACCGGTGTGATCATTCTATAATACACAATTTAAGCCAGGGGGAGAAATGCTAACGCTAGCATCGGCGATCGCCGACCTTTTCTACTTCATGCTATCTGCACAAATGGTTGACATTAAACATTCAAAAGACCAGGCAGTTCAGAGAGAATCAAAAGAAGGAAGGCAGGCAGATTTGCATGACATTCTTCTGGACGTGTTTCATTGTGGTGATAGTGAGGGTAGTCAATCGTTTTGTTGACAAGACAGTAGTGACAGCCATATTGGTGACATGTGTTGTTCTGCGAGACCAGAGATGTAGTTCATTGAGCATTTCACACAAACAAATGTGCTACTTCACAGTTTTACGACACTTTATTTATTTTTTACAAACATCATATGTGTAATTCATGGCACAATTCAAACGGGATTGAAAGATAATCTTTCTCTCTCCATTGACTTCAATACATAATTTCTTCGAAATAAGGTCCCATGGAGGTACGGTGGCCGGCAGGTGCAAACGCGGAACAACGGCCCAAAAGGCATACATTAGCAGGAAACACGTGCAAATAATGAAATGAAAAACAAACAAACCCTGAAAACAAATACAACAGAAAAACGCTGCATTTACAGAAATGCTGCAAACTAAATACAACACACAAACCCCGAAAACAAACGCAACAAAAAAACGCTGCACAATATGCAAAGTCCAAAGCACATACGAATCCCAAAACACATACAAAAAAAAAACATTACGGAAGTGGTACAGGGCTCCAGGCCTCTAGGGGGCGCGCTACGTGGAACAGATTGATGTATGACCAGACATAGAGAGAACGAACAAGAGTGATGGAAATCGGGAGGAAATAAAGTTCATTTAAGTCATGGATGTATAAGTGGAGAAGGTACGTTTTGTTTTGTTTTTATTCATAGAGCGTCATATTTATATAGCTAGCGTTAGCGTGCCTAACTACTACAGGTCCATGAGAAAGCATGAAAAGCCTCACGATCTCAGAGTAGGGAGGAAAATAATACATTTGCTCACATCAACTGGTAGCTAGCTATGTGTGTGTAGCTACCATGGTAGCTACAGATTTATTTTCGTTTTGTAACCCTCTCGTGTAAAATGATAAATAAATTAGCTAAACCCAAATGTAGCTTTCATCAAAGATTCCTAATGAGAGGTTGAAAACCGTCTCTGCTTTCTTGGAAACCCCAGAAACTGGTTGTGACGGCTGCTGTTCTTTACTGAATGGTTAGTATAATCCATTTAGGGTCCAATTATTTGTAGGGATGCACGATATTGGTTTTTTGAAACCGATACCGATACCGATAACTTCCTGCTTCTCAAGACCGATACCGATACCGATAACCGATAATAATATTATATATATATTATATATATTAAATGTACCTGTAGTTTTTGCACACCTGGTGGTACAAAAATGACTAGTAGTGAGCAAATGACATGAGCATTACTACTATGAACAAAACAAAGCCAAGAACAGTTTTGACTCTTCAAAGTGATCATATTTATTTTCCCAAATAAATATAATTGAGTCAATCAGTCAATGTTTGTAGTCTTTGTCCAGCCACTGCGCCGTCAGACCTAGCATGCTAACGGGGCTAACATCACTGGTCCATATGTCCGTGGTGAAACTTATGTCACGTATATCGTTATCGATCAGAGTATGAAGGAGTGTGGCGATCTCATTATACTTGGCTGGTAAACACTCGTCTGAAAAGTGGCGGCGGCTTGGAATGATAAACCTGGGCTCCAAATGATGAATTAGCCGACTGAATCCTTTATCTTCGACGAGGGAGAAGGGCTGGTCGTCAAGCGCCATCATTTCTATGATGAAGTTAGAGATCGTTTTAGCCCTGGGGTCGTCTCTGGCAAACTTCTTGCCTTTTTCAAAAGCCTTGTTGATAAGTAAAAGCCCCGGTGCATTTGCAGCTGGCTTTGGATTAGCCGCTAGTTTAGCAGCGCAGGCATCTTCGTACGCTTTAAACACACCCTCGTAGCGATGGCGATGTTTCTGGTGACTGATCAGGTTGGAAGTATTGTAGGTCGTTGACTTTTTCCCTCCTCGTGGAACTTCTGCATTGCATTTGTTACAAATAGCAAGCGAACTGTCTACCTCCGAAACTTTAAAATAGTCCCATACCACCGACGACATGTTTGTTTACTCTCCTGGCTTCACGGCCGCACAGGCATGAGTTAGGGAGCGCTGGATTTGTGAAAAACTCCCCTCTTCCTATACCACTAATACCACAGTACTGGCAAAACGGGAGGAGCCGAGTGAAAAACAAGCGCCCCTCATCCCAATCCACCCACACCGCAGTATTTTTTTCTTTTTTTTACCCAAAAAATATATTGTATGTTATCGGTGCTATTAATACTGTTATCGGGTTTATCGGTATGACGTCATAATTCCTAATATCGGGCCGATAATTATCGTCCATCCCTAATTATTTGTATTGGCCAGTGTTAGGTAAGTGCTGGTTTTGTACCCTACATCTATGTTAAGCTGTTCAACGTTCTATTGACACTATTTTATGTAGTTATAATATAAGATAATACATTGAGAAAGCTGAGAGCAGGCTGATCAGGCAAGTAGTAGGTGTGGGAAAAGGCTAAACCATGTCAGGTTGTCAGTCACATCACATACACAGAAGTTCCGCTGTTTGGAATACTGTAATTAAAGGACATTCAAACAGATAAGCTTGTATAGCCTGTCTCAGCTTTCTCATTTGTCTGTGTTGTATTGAAGCAGTGTCCTAAATGTAAAATGACTGACACAGGTGACCAAGAAGCTGGCGGGAGCCGACGCTGGTACCGCTCTGTGGATGAGCAGCGTGGGGAACGAGCTGGGGCAGGTCCTGATGTCCGTGCTGACAGCCGCTGAGGGCTACGGCCTGAGAGACATGACGTGGGGCCTGCAGGAGGGACGGAGAAACCTGCGCGACAGCTGCTCTCTTATGGCAGCAGGTGTGACCTCAGAGAGCCACCCCCTCTACCCCGAATTCATGCAGCGTCTCTCCAGCTGCATCTTTGTGTGGGACCCGGAGGACCTGTCCCTCTTGGAGACGGCCCTGCAGGCGGACGGGTCCAGAAGGACGCCGTCCAGCAAGGAGATGGCTCGGCACTGCCACCGGCGCACGCGTGGGGTGCAGGAGACCGAGTGTCTCCTTGGAGAGACGGTGGAGGCGTTCAAGGGGGCCACTGATACCATGAACGTCCCCCTGCTGGACCGGCGCCGCATGGAGCAGATCCTGGAGACACAGAGGCATCACATCCCCTGCATTCAGGTACAGCTCTTACATGAAATCATTCAACATGTTTTATGTTAAGACAAAGCACTGAATAATCAGAGCCTCTCCCCGTGTGTGTGTCATGTTGCAGGCTCCTCTGCGAGGGGAACTTTCTTCCAGATGTTCCTGTTGGAGGGGCTCACAAGGTGGAACGAGGACCGGGGAAAGGCGGCAGCGGGGGCCGAGGGGGCCGGCACCAGCTGCTACAGCGGCCAGGAGCAGTACACTCTCCACCAGCTCACGCAGCAGTTCTTCCAGAGCACGCTGGTGGAGAGCTACGTGAAGCCGCTGCAGTACACAGGTGAGGCTTCAGACTCAGAGCCGATGCTTCCGGAAGGTTTCTGTTTGGGGCTTCACCTCTGCAGAGAAGACCATCACAAGGTGAAGCACAGCTGTGATATTAAGAATGTATCTACTCTTTTCTTCCTCAGGTGAGCTCATCGGGATCAGCTACCTGTACAACCAAATGGGAAAGGTTCTGCAGCCCCTCCCCGAGGAGGAGGAGGAGGAGGAGGAGGAGGAATTTCTTTCATCTTCCTCCTCCTACTCCTCCTGCTGCTCCGCGGTCTCCTCCTCAGCTGCTGCTGCTGCTGCAGAATCCTCCACCTCTTCCTGGGCCTTCGCATCAGGCTGCTGTCAATGTTGCAGCCCCCGGCCACCAGCAGGTGCGTCGGCTGGCCCAGGGTCTGGTGGAGATCTGCGAGAAGGGAGACATCACCCAGGAGGAGGTGGAGGTGCTCGTGGGTCTGTGGGAGAACCTCCTGGATGTAGATAAGGGCCGTGTAGTGTATCCGTCACGCTACAGGGCCCAGCTGACACACGGGAGGTTCTCTCATTACACTCCATGTGTTTTTATTGCATGTACAGCACTTTGGCTCGACCAAAAATCGTTTTAAAAATGTGCTATACAAATAAAACTTGATTTGATTTAACTGTTTTTGATGTGATTTCAGAACAATGGATCACAAACCGTCCTTCACCTTCCAGGCTGGTACATCAGAGCTGCTGCTCATGGCCAGCAAAGAAGCTGTCAGAGTGTCAAGAGGCAACAACAAGAGGGCAGCCCCGCGCCTCACCTCCAACACCAGGGAGCTGGCTGAGGAACAAGCTGTGTCGAGTGTCACAGTGCTGGGGGGGAACCCGAAGGACCGCTGGCAGCTCCTCAGCCAGACAGAGCTCCAGTTCGGTCAGTACCGGGGTCAGACTTTTCAGTGGCTGCTGTCACATGACGTGGGCTACACGGCAACAATTCTTGCAGGGCATCAGGGAGAGCGTGAGGGGGGGGGATGTCAGCAGCACCCCCCTCATGTGGAACAAGGATGCTCTGCTGGAGTACGCCAGGCTCTTCACCGCAGTGATGGCAGCTGTGAGTAGGAAGAGAGCACCGGGCACGGCTGCAGAGCATGAACAGCTGGTGGGCTTTGGGGCCTTCACAGCCATGACGTACAGGGAGATGTACGAGACTGTGGAGAAGGAGCCCAGCATGTAAAGCCATGTGTGACTTTCATCACTAGCTGTAGAAACACTTGATGTGATATTAATCTAACTGTTGCCTCTCAATCTCAATGTCAGGTACAGGAAGTGGCTCAGGAAGCAGTCTGTCAGGAGGCCCGGGTCCCAACTGGTGCAGCTGAAGGACTACATCGACAGAAGGGACAAGGAGAAGCAGCCTGTCGCCTCCTCAGCTGTCTCCCCCTCCACTACATCTCCCCCAAACAGCGGAGGAAGAGAAAGCCAGCGGTCCTGTGTATGTATCATGTCAGTGGAGTGTTACTGTCAGTCAGGTGATGTGTGATGAGTGAACATTTTTTAAATTGTGTCTGCAGCTTCCTCAGAGGACGAGGATGACCATCTGATGGTGGAGGCAGCGGCTCAGGTGGAGGCTGCTTTAGGTAAGTCTGTGCTTCGTGTCATTATGAAGCTTTGTATAATAAAATCTATTTGGTATGTCAAGTGTGTTTTTCTGCTGTGCACAGCATCTGCTCCACCACCTCCCCCCCTCCCCTCCTCGTCCTGCCCACCAGCAGAGAGCTCTAGCAACTCAGGCACCACCTCCTCTGTGACTAGTCACTCCTCCCCCTCAGACTCAGGTCTGTAATAATGTTGTTGTAAACATCTAGTATCAGTGTGTAGTGTGAAGCTGCAGCTCAGTGACCTGTGTGTGTGTTGCAGCTGGTCCTGCCGGCAGCCTGGAGGAGCAGCCTCCCTGCAGAGCAGCACGAGTGGGTCAGCAGGGCTCTGTTTGTGGCTGACAGGGCAGGGAGGCCTGTCCTGTCCCCGGAGCTCCAGCTGTGGCACCACCCCCGCCCCCCCGGACCCAGTACTCCCAGTGGCCCTACCCGGATGCTTTTTACTTAAACATGCAGAGACTAATTGAAATGTTTAAATATGTATTTTCCCCCCGATATTACATCAACCTATGTTTTGTAAAAGTTTATTAAATTAATCTGTAAAATGTTATCATATTGTGGATTTATTAAATGATGTATTTTCCTATGTTATTTATGTGTGCGTTTTGTAATGAAATACACAATTGGTTTGGGAGCAAGAAATCTTTTAATCGTTGTTGCCCAGGCTTGCCGAAATGAATGGAAACTTATCTCCCGATTATAACGGGACGAATTTGTACAAAGCAATGTGTGCCCCATTTTAGCTCCTCTTGAATGGCAGCACGAACATTAGCCAGAGGGGAGTCGTTTTTTTTCCTTGATAATGAAAGACTTTTTAATTTACTCTTTAAAGTACGCAGACTCATTTTTACGTAGTGGGTAGTTTCCAGAAAATCCAAAATGTCATCGTAGCTGAAGCCATCATGAAAGTATTTACGAATGAGGTCCTCTTCTGTGGGGCTGTAAGATGCTGATTGTAAAAAAATAAACACAAGGAGAAAAAGAAGAAAACATTATGTCATGGCTCACTGTCTCAAAATCTGATTCTAAATGTATACTTTTCTCTATAAAGAGAGAACTAATACACAATTATGAATGTATAATATAAGCTGTTTTGTGTATTTAATGCATTGGTCTTCAATTTAATGATGGCTTCTACATATTTCACATGAACAGACAATGAAAAAATGTGTCCTTCATGCTGATAACTAGTGTATGCATCTGCCAATTAGTATTCTAAACAGAGTAGTGTGTTGAATCCTTATTTCTTGCATTTGAAACAGATACAATAAAAAAAAAGTGAACTTACTGTTGTGTTCAACTTCTGCCAAAAACTGTACATTTTTGCCACAGGAGCTGTTTCATTCTTGCCCCTCATATTACAAGAATGGACGGTTGAAGCACTTTTAGCTGCTTACACTTTATTAAACTTTTACATAGAACGTAGCATAACATTTACACCCTGGCTTCATCCTCATGCCTGCTCCGGTGTGTTCCCCTCAACAGGGTCCGTGTGGAAACATATAACAACTATTGTAACAGGAGCCGCAGAACACTTGAACTGTCCCCAGGTGTTGGCCACAGAAATGACAAAACATGGCAGCCTGAAAAGACATACATTGATGTAGTAAATCCATGTAATCAAGTCAATCAAAAACAAAAACACATAGTCTAAATAGTGGTTAGCTAAATAAATAGAAAGATACATCATGTTTGTTTTAATCTGTGTTTTCTCTCTCTCTCTCTCTCTCTCTCTCTCTCTCTCTCTCTCTCTCTCTC
>CALSBZ010044660.1:252237-266172 GCA_943591055.1 Gobionotothen gibberifrons | reverse complement strand
CTCTCTCTCTCTCTCTCTCTCTCTCTCTCTCTCTCTCTCTCTCTCTCAATTCTATAGCTTTATTAGCATGACCATAGTTACAGGCAATTGCTACAAACTGCTAAGAATTCAAATGTCCTTTTCCCGCGGTACTCACTATGGCCCGTGTTATTTGCCTGCACTTGATTTGTCATCTCTTTTAACAATGTTCTTCCCTCACTTTATCTTCTCTTCACGTGAAACTCTCCTCTCCTCAGCTGGTGTAGTAGTTAGGCACGCTAACGCTAGCTATATAAATATGACGCTCTATGAATAAAAACAAAACAAAACGTAGCTTCTCCACTTATACATCCATGACTTAAATGAACTTTATTTCCTCCCGATTTCCATCACTCTTGTTCGTTCTCTCTATGTCTGGTCATACATCAATCTGTTCCACGTAGCGCGCCCCCTAGAGGCCTGGAGCCCTGTACCACTTCCGTAATGTTTTTTTTTTTGTATGTGTTTTGGGATTCGTATGTGCTTTGGACTTTGCATATCGTGCAGCGTTTTTTTGTTGTGTTTGTTTTCGGGGTTTGTGTGTTGTATTTAGTTTGCAGCATTTCTGTAAATGCAGCGTTTTTCTGTTGTATTTGTTTTCAGGGTTTGTTTGTTTTTCATTTCATTATTTGCACGTATTTCCTGCTAATGTATGCGTTTTGGGCCGTTGTTCCGCGTTTGCACCTGCCGGCCACCGTATGGAGGTCCACCGAAAGGGGAGGGACTTCGCCACTCTAGTCCTAAAACCCGGAAGTAAACTCCTTCCGGTTCCTTCGTCAAAAACGCAATGCAATTTCTCCATAGGATTTTGGAAAATAGCTCGAAATAAGGTCTGTGGTTGACACACATTTAATCAATCAATCAATCAATGTTTATTTATATAGCCCAATATCACAAATGTTACATTTGTCTCAGTGGTCTTCACAGTTTGTACAGAATATCAGTATGACAATACGACACCCTCTGTCCTTAGACCCTCACATCGTACAAGGAAAAACTTCCAGAGAAAACCCACAGTATAAAAGGGAAATGGGAGAAACCTCAGGGAGAGCAACAGAGGAGGGATCCCTCTCCCAGGACGGACAGACGTGCAATAGATGCCGTGTGTAAATTAAAAAGATAATACATTTGCAACATAGGTATGTGAATGTCTGGAAATGCATGTGTGTATAATAGGAAGATGAATCCACGAGGATATCCATCCAGGACTTATGATCCAGGACCACAGCAACAGTCACGACTCGCGGTCCAGGACACAGGAGTGCAGCAACAGGATCATCCATGACTCCGGATCGCGGCGTATATAGACACCAAAAAGAAAGACATTTGGGGAAGTTGGGTTAATCGGAACATGAGAGTTCATAGGTACAGACAGAGAGAAGGAAGAAGTAAGATGTCCCCCGACAAACTAAGCCTATATCAGCAAAACTAGGGGCTGAATCTAATCAGCCCTAACTATAGGCTTTATCAAAAAGGAAGGTCTTAAGCGCACTCTTAAAAGCGGATAGGCTGTCTGCCGCCCGAACACAAACTGGAAGCTGATTCCACAAATGTGGAGCTTGATAAGAAAAGGCTCTGGCTCCCATTGTACTTTTAGAGACTCTAGGAACAACAAACAACCCTGTGTTCTTGGAACGCAATGCCCTAGTAGGACAGTAGGGTATAATGAGTTCTTTAAGGTAAGATGGCGCCTGCCCATTAAGGGCTTTGTAGGCGAGAAGAAGAATTTTAAATTCTATCTTGTGATCTATAGGGAGCCAGTGTAAGGCAGCCAGAACAGGAGTAATGTGGTCCCTTCTCCTAACTCTGGTTAGTACACGAGCTGCAGCATTTTGAATGACTGCCGAAAGAGTGTAGTTGTTTTTATTTCATATTGCACTAAGTGCACTACTTAGAACTTGATTGTTGAGGCTACAATAAAGATGCCTGTCAACATGTCTAAACATATCTTTTGTGTTTTATTGTTCCACTACATTTCATAATGATAATTGCTACAATGATGGGGAGTTGTCTTTTCTCTTACTGTGCCACAGAACAACACAAAAACTTGTATTTGTATTGTTATTATTTTTAAAGTAAGGTAAAGTAATTTGTTACTAGTTAATTTTATAATTTAGTAACTAATAAAGTAACTAGTTACTTTTTTGAGAGCAGTAACTATAACTATTACTAGTTACTTTTTAAAAGTAACTTGCCCAACATTGATCATTGATGAGAGTAGTACCCATAGAGTCCAGTAGAGGGCGGAGCCTGTGTGAGATAGAACCTCTTTTCTTAAATCATAAACACAGCAGATTTATTCAAGCTCAGTTTTAGAAAATGTATCTCTTTTTTTTCCTAACCTCTCTCAGGGCTCCTTATAAAAAGAACTATCTTGCTGCTTATAATAAGATAGGGGATAGAAAATGAGAAGAAACCAAAGCCGATGATTCATGCCAAATTAAGTGTTTTAGTGTTTCAGTCCGGTGCACAAATTAAAGTTCTTCACGCACACAAATTATTTGATTAAGTCAACACTTTATTAAGTCTGACCAAGTTTTAGAGAATTTTTGCATTAAGTATATCCTGTGACACAGCTACTGCTCCTGTTCTGCTCTGTTGCTCTGTTTAATTAATAACTTCACTGACCCTAGATAACTTCCCTAAATTTAATTGGTTCTGTTGCACAAACTTCCCTTAAAGTCCAGTTGGGTCAAATATAGCCAAAACTGACATATTCTCACAGCGGCACAGCAAGTCGTAAAACTCCAGGCGAAAAAGTGTCAAGGCAATATTTTTTAGGTTTTACATGAGGCTGACCAGGACTTCAGATGTCATGTCCACATAGGAGATCTGCCCTTTTGAAGTCTGGCTAAAAATGAAATGTCTTGAAAGTGGAATTTACTATGGCTTCCTCTCGTGTTCAAGTGGGAAATGCCTCCCGCTGCCTCACCTCATGAGAGCCTGACTGATGCTCTGCATGCTCTGAGCAGATGAATGGCCTTCTATGTTAGTACGGATACATGACTCAGAGAAAACATGTCTCTCGGCTGACAGTTTGCCGACACCATGAGAAGAGAGAGACGAGTTAGAGCGGGGTTTTATTACTGCTGGTGGTCATTGTCTACAGCACAGACACAATCTGAGGTGTTTATACGTCTATTTAGTTCAGTGGACGTGTTCAAGCAGATGTGCCTTTGGGGTTAAAGGGGAGTGCCTGGGTGCAACAAGGCGTATGAAGAATTTCTCCTGAGCTTTTTTCTGACCCTTCTTATCTGTCGGACAGCTAGAGATGTGCTGCACTCCCAGCAAAGCAAAAATCCACAGGAGACCTCATTTGAAGTATTTTTTCCAAATTGGGTAACCAAGATACATACAATGGTGGTATTTTGAGTTTTTTCGCTTTTTTTTCATGTGAAGGCGAACATTTTTTATTTCCTGTGCTGGTTGATTGTGAAAAGTTAGGGCTATTTCAGACAAGAGATAAGAAAGAAAAAAGAAGAAAAACATAGTATTTTCTTACACTGAACCAGACATCACCATTTTAGTAAGGGGTCATATATCATTCATAGCCTCATTTATATAAAATGTTTTATTGTTTTATGGCTGTTGACAGTAGTTTATGATTTATGGAGTGACACCAAAAGCCCCGTGTAAAATCCTTAAAATGAAACACTGTTTTATCCAGTGTTAAGAATCTTGTTTGTGAAATGTAAGGAATAGCACATATTTAATGTTAACATCTATTTTGCATATTTAAACATTACATTGCCGAAAATGTGTAAAACCGAGATACAATAATAATCTGTGTATCTACCGTCCATTTGTTTTTCTTTGTTAAACACGTAAACGGAAGAGCGTCTGAGAGGCCTTTTTGCTTTTTACCTTACTAAATGGTCTAATGGTCATTGGAGCGAGGGGCGGGGCTAAACTCACGGAAGTGATTTCAAAACAAAAGCCCTTGTGTGCTTGGAACAGTGATAATATTATAAACAAGGGGACATTTAGCGGTCACAACGAAAACGGCCAAGACACATATTGAGCCCAGAAAATGAATGTTATTACGGGCTATAAATATAATAAGCCAATGTCTAAAAAGGACAACATTGTTAGGAGATTTAAACTATACAGCGATTCTGCACTGCGGTCAACTCAGCCGTCTCTCGAGTTTGTCATTATTTTCTCTGCCATTAGTTCTTCTTGAGGTTGACACTGTTGGACTCAGTACTAGTGAAACTACTCCCACAAGTACTATGAAGTACTTTTACTGTGTACTTTTTGAGTAATCCTCAGTCAATGTCCCCTCCTGAGTACAAGAATGCATGTTTCTTTGCTATTTTGAATAAGCGTTAAAACACCTTTCTTCCTGAGACTTATATTGTTGGACAGAGTAGCCTACTTTAAGAGGATATGGTAGACATGATATCAGCAATACTTCCAGTCAGTACTCCAGCAGCAGCATTTTTACCCCTTGGAAAGTCTTTAGAGACTGGCCTGGATAAGTTATATCTCTCACAGGCTCCACCCTCTACTGGACCCTATGGGTACTACCTTATCATGCGAGCATTCTCCCACTGAAAACTCTTATAGACGTGGCCGGCCATAGGCGGGCCTACCTGAATGCGCGCGCATCACACCGTATAAAAGGAGGCCTCGCCTCCTGACTGTCATCCCTTTCTCTTCAGCCAGCGGAAGTGATTCCACGAGAGACCAAAAGACGTTTGAAGAAGATAGAGTTATCTTACCTCCAGGGAGTCGCCACTGCTAGAGACCCGGGCCTATCCTTCGTGCCCTAGCTGAAATAGCGGGCGCCGATCCCCACCACCTTTGCTTCGAGTGTTGGGGGACCAGGATATGGCCCGGCGGTGCCGCAGGGCTGGTGTCTTCCGGGATGATGATCATGGCGGCGGGTGTGTGGGCTACTCACTCATTGCTAGAGATGCCCCCGCCTCACCAGGTCAGAGCGATTATTGGGCCGCAAGGCCGAATAAGTAGCTTGGTCCACGGGCCTTGCCCCAGGCCCGGTTCTCCCGGGGACCGGTGCTTGGTGGCTTCACATGATATAGGGTTGACCCTACTTCATCACAGGCCGCCGCCGCCGCTGCCCGCCGTGTGATGTCCCTGGATATCACGCCGCGTGGCGCTTTCCAAAGAGGACCGTGTTGATCTCCTGGGAGCCCCCGTGTTGTCGGAAGGGCTCTTTGGATCGACTTCCTTGCTCACGGGATAAGGAGCAATCGCAGCGAATGGCTGCTTCTTGCCCATCCCCAGAGGAAGAAACACTGTCCTACACTCCCCGCCCCTGCTATAAATCCCAGTAAAGGGAGCCAGCAGGTGGACGTGTGAGTGGAATAAATCGAGTGCTGTTAAGCACTGTGCGGGTTCAAGAGACGCTATTGCCGGCGTACTGTTGTTGCATTTCGCCGTTGAATGAGAAATGCAGCATTAGTACGTGGGCGCGCGGCCCTCGTGAGAGTGGCCGCGGGGCGTTCAGGGACCTCCGCAGAAGAACGGTGGTTTACGTCTGTAAACTCTGGTTCTAGAGTGGTGTGTGTGTGTGGGGAAAAATGCATTCAGTAAAAAACGATTGCATTTTTCCCAGAGTAAGAGTTATCTCTTTCCACAATTCCACTTTTCCCCATAAATGTCCGTTTCAAAGAGACGGCATTGTGACGGCGCGCGCGGCCCTCCCCCGAGGACGAGCCGCGCGGTGCGTTCAGGGTCCTCAGTAAATAATCGGCCCTTCCTGTGTCGACCCTCCAGGCGCAAATCTTCTTCCTTCGCAGAAGCCACAGCTGAGTGCTTGTCCATTAACACAATGTTCTGGGGAATGGAAACTCAGCTGTGTGCTAACAGGACCTCAGTAGAGTCATCGCAGCGCACGCTCCTCCTCCACAGGCTTTCCTGCAGAGGAGGGAGCGCAGCGCGACGGTGAGACGAAGGGAGAGGCGCCGGCACGGAGATTCCGTGCCCGCTGCGCTGCCCTCCACCTCTCCGGCCCACCCCGTGGAACCGGCGTCCCGGTACTCACGGGGACGGGCTGCTCGTCTTCACGGATCTGATGGCAGGGGGTGAATATCTCTCCGCCCGGGACGAGAGGGTGAATCCCGCCTCCTCCCTGTATAATGCAGCAGATCACTACGTTTTATAATAAGAATGAGGTGATCTGTATCCAAATATAAGTGTCTTTTGTTTACCACAAATGCTACACTTACACACAATGTTAACCGTACAAATTCCCCATTCGCTGCCCCAGCTGTAGCTCCTGTAAAGGAGGTGGCTAGTGGGCATGCGCAGATGATAGGGATGAACTGCAGGAGTGCTATCTAAAGGAGAGCGCTATGCTGGTACAGGGACATTATGGCCGGCGTATTACTGTCAGAGAACACACATACGCCTAGAGCAAAGACTCCAATTAATGCAGTTTTCCGTAGTGGTAAAGGCTGCATTATGGCGGAGCCCACACTCACACAGGAGCGTGTGACGGTGCGTTCAGGGACCATAGTAAAACACACCACGCCTATAAAGACTCCGATTAATGCTGTTTACCGTAGTGGTGAGAACATCATTATGGGGGAGCGCGCGCAAAAGCGCGCGGCGGTGCGTTCAGGGTCCTCAGTGAATAATCGGCCCTTCCTGTGTCGACCCTCCAGGGGCAAATCTTCCCTTCGCGGGGAGTTTTGCGGCAGAATGGGTCATCAGAGAGTATCACAGCTTCATAGCTGCGGCCCCACAGCTGAGTGCTGGGGGATGGAAGCTCAGCTGTGTGCTAACAAGGTGGATGGACAGGACGCTGAAACGGGGCTTTTCACCCCAGTTTTGCAGCGTCCCACTGTACCACATGTCTATGCACTGTACTACTGTATCACATGTGGGTGTCCCACACCCACCTTTTGTTATGGGCATGCAAGAGGTAAATCTGGCCTCCCGGAGGGAGATGTGTTTCCTCTTAGCAGGGATTCAGGCTCTGGGGCAGAAACAGGCTGTGTCTGTTGTGCATCCTCAGCACAGAGAAAAGGGTCTTTCCATGTACTTCCTGGTTCTCAGGAAGACAGGGGAATTCAGACCTATTCTAGATCTCCACGGCCTGAATCGCCACATTTCCTGCAGGAAATTCCGCATGTTAACTATGAAATAGTTACTGGGGCTTGTGCAGCCAGGCGATTGGTTCACCACCATCGACCTGAAAGACGCGTACTTTCATGTAGAAATTGCTCCAGAGCACAGAAAGTGTCTGCGTTTTGCCTTCCAGGGGATAGCCTACGAGTACGGCTGCCGTTCGGCTATTTCCCTATCCCCACGCACATTCAGCAAATGTGTGGCCACAGCGCTTCAACCGCTGCGCGCCCACGGCATGAGAGTTTTCTTTTACTAGACGACCTCATAGTCATGGCTGGGTCTCGGGAAAAGGCAATGTTTTGCACAGCACAATTGATCACACACCTAACCAAATTAGGCTTTGCGTTCAATTGAAAAAAGGGAGCACCCCCATACCTCACCAACAGGCGGTGTATTTGGGAGTGGTGCTCGATGCAGGCGCGCTACGCGCCACCCTGTCAGAGAGCAAAAGTGCGTCCCTTCTCCGGGCGGTCCACAGGCTGCGACAGGGGGCGTCAGTGACAGCTTTAACTGTCAGGCAGACTTTGAGTCTCATGGCGGCTGCTCACAATGTGGCCACATTTTGGTTGCTGCATATGCGTCGCCTGCAGAGGTGGTTCTCCAGCTGGCGTTTGGATCCCAAGAGCACAAACAGCGGCTGGTGACCATCCCCCCCTCAGTGGAGGGCAACCTCCGGTTTTGGGGGTCCCCGGATCACCTCCGGAGGGGGTCTCCACTGGGACGGATGACCTCCTACATCACAGTGTTCAGGGACGCATCCAGAACAGGATGGGGAGGGACCTGCCTGAAGAGGGCTATAGGTGGGCGCTGGGCTCTAACAGAGTCTCGACACAGCAACCTCCTAGAGCTACGGGCGGTAGTGTTAGTCCTCCAGCCTTTCATGCCCCTAATTCAAGGGAGACATGTACTGGTCAGGAGCGACAACAGCACCACAGTGGCTTATATCAACGGGCAGGGCGGAGTTCGCTCCGCCGCCTTGTTGACCACAGCGGAGAGGCTGTGGTTATGGGCTTCAGAGGTGGTATTATCTCCGAGAGCCCTCCATATTCCGGGACTGGAGAACAGGAGGGCCGACCTCATTCGAGGGGCGGCTCCCTGCCAGGTGAATGGAGGCTTCACCCGGAGGTGGTGAAGCAGATCTGGGCCCAGTTCGGGAGAGCGGAGGTGGTTCTGTTCGCCAACCGGCTCAACAATCACTGTGCCCTGTGGTTCTCCATGGCCCTGAGCGACGACCCGCCCTTGGGGGTGGACGCGTTTGCACACGAGCCATGGCCAAGGAAGCTGCTATACGCCTTTCCACCGCTGCGTCTCATTCTCCCTCTCCTGGGGAGAGTGAGGCGAGAACGTCTGGCAGTCATTCTGGTAGCGCCGGATCGCGTCGGGGCTCCGTAGTACTCAGAGATGACACAGATGAAGGTGGGCCAGCCCTGGGCAGTCCCCCAGTTCTGGGGGGCGATGTCTTAAGAGGCAGGTGCAATCTAGAGCTGGATCCACCACAGCCTGTTACAGGCCAAAGTGGCTAGGATTCCAGCGATGGTGTGAGGACCGGAAAATAGAGCCCCTATCTTGTGAGTTAGGCTCTATTTTTTTCCTTCTTACGGTTATTGGTGGACAGAGGGCTTGCGCATTCAACAGTGAAGGTGTATGCAGCAGCCATCTCGTCCTGCCAGGAGGGATTTGGCGGCAGGTCAGCCTTTAGTCAACCACTGATGTCGCGGTTTTTACAGGGGGTCAGGAGGCTGCGCCCAGTAGTGCACGCCTCCGCCCCGCAGTGGGACCTGCCCTTAGTCCTCAAGGCTCTGGCTTCAGGGCCGTTTTGAGCCTCTGGAGCTCTCCTCTCTGAAAGCATTGTCGTGGAAAACAGCTTTGCTTCTTGCCTTAACGTCAGCCAAAAGGGTGTCCGAGTTAACTGCTCTGTCGGTGCACCCGAGTTGTTTATTGATTCGGGGTGACCGGAGCGGCGCGACACTCAGACCGAACCCCTCCTTTGTGCCCAAGAGCCTAAGGAGTGCGTTCAGGTCGAGGGCTATTCAGTTAGGGGGTTTTAGTCTTCCCCCCCATGGTGGGGACAGGGAAGCTAAATTGCACCTCCTTTGCCCGGTGCGTGCTCTAGCATGTTATGTGGAGCGCACGGCTGCCCTTAGACGCACCGAACAGTTGTTCGTGTGCTTCGGGGGCGGGGTGATCGGGAAAGCTCTGTCCAAGAAACGCCTAGCAGGCTGGCTCTGCGAGTGCATTGCACTGGGGAGAGCCTGCCCCACGGGGGTTCGTGCGCACTCCACACGGGCTGTGACTGCGTCGACAGCCTTATTCAGCGGTGTGAGTGTGGAGGATATGTGCACAGCCCCTTCATAAGGTTTTATCTCTTGGACATGTCGGGCTCTTTCTCCTCGTCTGTGCTTGCTGGGGCAACACAGGACTGTTAGGGGGGGGGGGGGGTTGTGGGTCAGTTGGCATCTGACCCCTTCCCCGGACGTAATGCGCCTTCGCTGTTCTCGGGACCTCCGAGGGTCCCGGGATGGGCGAGGGGCGCGCTGGGCCCTTACAGGGCTGGAGGGCTGCTCTCCTCCTGCCGGGAGGCAGGAGGGGGGTAGCCCTCCACACTTTAGTCCACACACACTCTGCACGGGGTCAGTGTTTGAGTGTGGGGCATGGGCACTGGCACTCTCCCTGCGAGCCTTAGGGACTCAGGGAGATGGGTGCACAGTGAGCCCATACAGGGCTGGGAGTTCTCCCCGTCCGCCTAAGGGCGGGGGGGGGGGGACCCCCATCACTGTTTTTTGGGCACACCTTCTGCGAGGTAAGCGCGGCAGGATGTGCTCTGTCAGCCGCAGCCCAGACTTCTCCACGGTCACGACCGGGTTAAAGGAGAATGTGGGGCAGCAGCTGCTGACCAGAAAGGCCGGTCAGGGACAGTAGGGTGGAATGTTGTTATTGGACGACAGTGCGTACATTTATCGTGGCTCCGCCCACTGTACCCATAGAGTCCAGTAGAGGGCGGTGAGAAGCCTGTGAGAGATATAACGTCGGGTTACGTAGTGTAACCCTTGTTATATTAACACAGGCGGAGCCCTCTACTCAGGGCACTGTCTGTCCTATTCCGCTCGCTGAAGAGAGGTGTAGGATGACAGTCAGGAGGCGAGGCCTCCTTTTATACGGTGTGATGCGCGCGCATTCAGGTAGGCCCGCCTATGGCCGGCCACGTCTATAAGAGTTTTCAGTGGGAGAATAAGGTAGTACCCATAGAGTCCAGTAGAGGGCTCCGCCTGTGTTAATATAACAAGGGTTACACTACGTAACCCGACGATACTGCAAATGAAGAATATTTGTAATGTTCTGCACAGATAGTGCCTTAACTTGAATTTGAAAACACGTGGCAACTTTATTAATACATCAGATGAAAAGATTTGTGGAAGGATCAATTATTCATGGGCTTCAATGGCTCTCTAGATAAAGGGCGTTTTATGGTTGCTTGTATTATCCTCAGATAGTGGTTTGTTTAAAAAACTAGTGATATTTTAATAAATATTGCAAAAAAGGGATCCAAAAAAGGCATACATATCCTGGCCGGCTCACTCATTGAATATAGCAGGGGAAAAAATGAAGAGCTGCTGGTTTGAAAAAACAAACTCGAGAGATGGCTGAGTTGACCACAGTGCAGAATCGCTGTAGTTTAAATCTCCTAACAATGTTGTCCATTTTAGACATAGACTTATTATATGTACAGCCCTTAATAACATTCGTTTTCTGGGCTCAAAATGTGTCTTGGCTGTTTTCGTTGTGATCGCTAAATTCACCTTGTTTATAATACCACAGTTCCAAGCACACGAGAGCTTTTGTTTTGAAATCACTTCCGTGAGTTTCACCCCGCCCCTCGCTCCAATGATATGACCATTTGACCATTTAGTAAGGTAAAAAGCAAAAAGGCCTCTCAGACGCTCTTCCACTTACTTGTGTAATAAAGAAAAACAAATGGACGGTAGATACACAGATTAATAATGTCAGTAATCAACTAGAAATGTTTTATAGTGATTACCTAATAATACAGTTACCTGTAGAGTTTTCCCTGAAGATGTAATTTCTTTCTCTGTAGTACTGGAAAGTTACTTGGAAAGAGGAACAGAATCACAAGGCAAGAGAAAGCACAAAGACAACAAAGGAAACTTCTCTCTGCCTCTGGCCACGAGCCCCCAAGACCTCATCCTAAAACTCTACATTTGGTGTCGACATCAAATTGGCTGTTTTTATGGCCTTGCCCTGTAGCTGACAGCCCTTCCCACCCTAAGAAGTCAGTTCAGTCTAATAATAGATATATGGCATGTCACACTTGCTGCGGATTGCAAGTAGAATCCTCACAAGATGCAACAGGAAATGGAGAGGGCGGGAACAACCTGCATCTATCCAATAATAACCACTCCACAAAAGACCATTTAGATAGTAACATCATGACATATTAATGTCTAAGAGCAGAGCACAACTAATCAGAGTTATTGTCTTCCACTGGGAAACAGCAGTAATTATCTTTTCCTCTGATATATTTTGATCATGCATGTAAACTAGTGCCTTGTGGGAAGAAATCAGCGCCATTGAGGAACAAACAATTGCTCTTTTTTTAAACATGAAGTATGATTCCTTTAAGAAATTATAATGAAGAAGTAATGTTGAAGAAATGTGCCAGGAATGTTTAAGACATTCCATTTCCTGACTGCGTACTGTAGCCTTCGGTGTCAACCATTACTCTCTAAATGAAAGATAGTTTCCAAATGCCATCTGGCCTCTCTCTTTCAACCAGCATTTTTTACAGAGGTCTCTAGAAGACGGCAATTTGCCACACTATGACCACTTTGTGCCCCCTGACTCTGAACGGATTTGTGACACATCTTTGCTAGCATTTATCTCGTTTGGCCATTTCAAGTAAACTGTACTGTTTGCAAACCAAAGGAATCCCCCAGAAAATACTTGTTTCTTACAGACTCTATAATGATAATATAGCACACATTTCTAGATTATCCGTATTTTCGGTTTTTCACAAGGGATCACACGTGTATTTCTCAGCAAACTCTGGAGAGCAAGAAATGGCATCATCGCTCATTCTTTGGCAGTCTGATAAGCTAAAGGATCGTCAGAGTGTTTGTGTGTATGTATGTGTGAGGGCTTCTTAACCTAACCTTTTCCCTGAAACTAGACAATGTTAAATTATTCTATCCCGTATCAGCCATGAAAACAAGGTGATTATCGTTTAACAATATAAAATAAGAATTTAGGAATGAAACCCCACTTCAAAATGTTTACCACAATATGCCACAGCTGCTTCATCACTTTTAAATCATGCAAGTCTCTTTGGTTGTTTGGAAAGGGTGATGTTTTTTTTAGCAGAGCAGTGTGATAGCTCATGCTTTTCCTGTTTGTCCATTTTGGCGGCAGAGGGGTGATCTGTGTGCTCTGAGGCTCCCTGACTTCATTAACTGAGAAGGCAGCCAGGCTTGATAAATGGTCCACTTGGCGAGAAACATTTGTCACCTCACTCACAATATAACACACAGTCACGGAGTCATGGAAACCCATGGCTATACCATACACACAAACCTAACCCCAACAGCAAACATATGTCTTCACATAATCTTAAAAGGACTTAAAAATGCAACAAGTGCTTTGTCAAAGCATAGCAGTTACAGGGAGACCGAAGCAGTAATCATGGTGTCAGTGATGAAGTGATGAAGTGTTTACTGACTGGATACGCTGTCACAACTCCACATTCATCATCACGTTGATGTGCTCCTGAGTCCTATAAATCACCACCACTAAAGCGTGTAACAATAAAAAATGAGGATGAATTGAATTGGTTCTCCAGCTTGGATGGTGAGTCTGTGCACTTTTGTGTTGTTCTGTTACCATGAAATATCTCCAGTTTATTTTTAAAACTAAGATAATTATTTTTGGCAAATATATCTGTATCATAAATATGAACACTATGGTTTAATGTTGTTGTATGGTCATGAAGGATGGGTCATGAACAAGGGTGTGACTTTGGTTTGAGAAGTGGGGGGGACACAAAACAGGGGGTCCTCCGCAATGAAACATTTTCTCAATTGAATTCCATTTCCTGCCTTTCTACAAATATATTAGGGACTATAGTGTTAACAAATCCAAGACAAATGTGTAGTGTATATAATGAGTGTGCACACTTATTGGAATTATTTTTTGACTTATTTTGAACAACTATATTAAATAGATGGACATATTTCTTTACATAGATGACCAAACCGTTTGAGACCCACTGAGATAACTTAGACTAAAGTTTACAATCTAATCACTCAGAGTCCTTTACCTCCCTGAGCTGACGTTATCTCTCTCAGTCCCACAGGAGAGGACTCTCCCTCTCCTTATGGTTGAAACAGCTTCTAATCTCCGTTAGCTCCGAGCTAGCACCAGATGCTAACAACAACCCCCGTAACTCTCTTCGTCTCTCTCACAGGCCGTTTCTCAATCGCGAGTAAACCTGCTGCAGAGCAACTATTTCAAGTATACTACGTCATTGAGTGGCGCCGAAGGCCTGTTTAAGTGCATGTTAAATGCCCAGCATTCTGCGCCACTCTATGATGTAGTATACTTGAAATATTGGCTCTGCAGCAGGTATACTCAACATTGAATGTTACTTGTTAGACACTTTTATCCAAAGCGACTTACATACTCAATACTGTGGGCAATCCCCACAGGAGCAATTTGGGGTAAAGTGTCTCAGGGACACGACGACATACTGACTGTGTTGTACCCTTAAAAAGGGAAATAATGAGTGAGAGAAGTGAAGAAATACGACTA
>CALSBZ010044660.1:222632-252227 GCA_943591055.1 Gobionotothen gibberifrons | reverse complement strand
AAGAAATACGACTACGCAGCTCCCGCCTTCACTCGTCTGAATCGAGCGAGGAAGAGCGCAGTGATCCCTCCCACTGGAACCCCAAGGCATTAGCAACAGATTAACGCACAATCAACCCATACAGCAGGATACATCTATCTCTCAGAATTGACTATTCTTGTCTGTCACAACTGCAGTGGGGTGAGAGAAGAAAAGAAAGTAAAAAGGCTTGGAATAGCAGCAGAATATTTGAACTGCAAACTTTTGAACTAACTTGATGGCGAATGATTTGTCGCCATGGCAACGGCATTTGATGACACCCCATAATACGCTTAGATGCGTTGATGGCTGCATCGTTACCAAACCTGTGAAGTTTTGGGGCGTTTGGAGCAGTTTCACTGAAGTTATGAGAAAGCTGTGTGTCATGGCGAGCATTGTGTTGCCATGGCAACGGCATTTGAAGAAATCTCAAAACTGTCCCGTAGATGTCTTCACGGCTGGACTGTTGGCAGACATGTGAAGTTTGAGCACTTTTTGAACATTTTCATAGGAGTTATAGCGACATCATATTTTATGGCGAGGGATGCGTTTCCATGGAAACAGCATATGGTGAGATCTCAGATTTGGTGTAGAGCTGTTGAGGCATGGACCGGTGATATACAAGTGAAGATTGGGGGACGATTGGACCGTGTTGATGGGACTTACAGCGACATCATTTTGCATGGCGAATGATCCGGCATTCGAAGAAATCTCAAAACTGTCCCATAGATATCTGGACTGTTAGCACACAGGTGAAGTGTGAGCACTTTTTGAACATTTTCATAGAAGTTATAGCATTAGGAGGTTACATTACTCTCTCTCTTCTCTCTCTCTTCTCTGTCTCTTCTCTCTCTCTTCTCTCTCTCTTCGGCATATGATGATGACACCCCATAATTGAGTAGAGCTGTTGAGGGCAGGACCATTAACCATTATCTGAAGTCTGCTGCTCTGAGCATGTCAGTTGAAGTGATGACATCATCGTGTTCCATGACACAGGTGTTTCTATTTGAGCTAACGAGGCGTCCAGAGATGAAAGGTTTCCATTGTTCTGGATGAGAGATAAACGTCTTACATGTGAACGTTTTGTGGAAGAACCGTAACAGATATCTGTGAAATTTCAAAACGTGAAGAATGTCAAGGAAGTTGAGTATCTGAAGTGTAATTTTTGTGTAGTTTCGGGTTAATAATGTGGCCTTTTTGGCAGTTTAACTAAAGGTGTGCGGCTGCTGCTCTGAGGAAATATCAGGCTGAAATTAGAATGGGGTTTAATGGAGGCATATTGAATGTTTTTGTCACTTCATGCCCTCAAGAGGCAGTTTGTTTAATTATTTTTGCTTAATTATTTGTCATTTTTCAAGCTACGAGATGTTTTCCTACGTTTGTCATGAAACATTATGTCTCAGGAATGTAGGGTTTGGGAATTATGGCAGTTTAAAAAAAATATATGAAGGCATATTTCAAGATTTCCTCCACTCTAGCTGTGACATCACGCACTCTAGTTAATGTGAAAATCTGAAGAAAACGTCTTCAACAAGGTCTGAACAATGTTTAATATCTCTAAAAGTAAGAATCAGATTTAAAAGTTGTTTTACACGAATAATGTCAGAAAGATGTGTAACATTTTAAAATTGAAATGAGGTTTCAGAGTGAAAGTATGAATGAACAGTTAGAAGTTGAAGTCGCATGAAAATGTGTTGAAGTCTGAATATTCCTCCATTGACTTCAATGTTAAAAATGTGATGAATTATGGCATGTATCTCTGGAATTATGAAAGTTATGAATGAGAAAAGTAATAGCCATCGATTCCCGACCGAGCTGAACGTTTTGATGTTTGAACAGAGTTTCTGCGATGTTCAATGCGGGAGGAGAAGAGGGCCAAAATAAGTCGGCGGGATAATAATAAAAATTTCGTCCGTAGAAGAACAGTTAGTTGGAATGCTGTTAACAGCATTCCCACTAAATTATACAAAAAAATACATTAAAAGATATGTATTGTAAAATTCATTTTTTTTCCGTTAATCTGAAAGAAAATGGGACAATGTTAGGAAAGCATCAATGTTAGGAAAGCATCAATGTTAGGAAAGCAAAAATAGGTGCTGTACACTTGGCAAGTGCAACCACTGCACATGCAACTATTCCATTACCTTCCAGTTTAGCTGGTGGCCGACGTGTTTTGTCAGGGGTTAGTCATACAATGTAGACCCAAATGCTGGACAAAGGAGCACTTAACAGAAAATACCTTTTATTTAAGGCTTAATCCAGACAAGGTAAGGCAACCTAACAGAGAACCGGGACTCAGATACAAGCTGAAACTGATGAGGTCAGTGGCTTGCAGGTCTGATGGGGAACAGGTGAAGGACAGCCAATCAAACAAAAGGGAAAACACAGGAAGTAAAACAGATATGATACAGTTAGAGAAAACAACAAACAAACACAAGAACCAATAACTGCAACAACACTAAAGAAAACAACGAAATGTTTGTTCAGTTATGTGAGGTGATCTGCCGTTACCAACATAATTTGTCTTTGATGGAAATAATAGATAGCCGAATGGCTTTGAAGTCCTGTCAAACAACGTAATGTCAAGTGCGGATTGGTAAAAGCCAAGCCCCTAGGAAGTGAGCCGGACATTGAAGCACATTTTCGAAGTGGCCAAACAGTGCTACTACAACTTTCATGTCAGTCTGTGATGTGACATTATTTTTTCCATTGGCTAACATTGGGAAAGACTCATCCGACACTGTGGATTGGATGCGGCTTAAGGTCAACCCAAGTGCCCAGATACAGGAACTTAAGCTCTCGCCATGGCTCAGGCCATTTTAGCTTTGCCACTGAGCAACCTCTATAGGATTGAACAGTGTCCTGCCTCCAACCCTGTATCCAGTTCTCTGTACACATCCATGGTAGAAGCATGCGTGGAATGCCACCTGATGTGGACACTTTGTTGCGTTTACCTGCCTCTATGTTGCATCTCTTACTCTGTTCGCAATGACATATTGGATCCATTGCAGTTCTGTTTTATTTGATAGAAATGTTTCACATATAAGGATTTAAAACGATATTAAAATCCATTATTTTTAAGTTCACATAATCCATTGTTATTAAAAAAAAAAGTGTTTTGTTCTACAGTATCACAGTATTATAAAAAAAACACCCATCTTTGTACAGCAGCTGGTAATGAGATTGTAATATCCTGCCAGATGGCCAGCAGACAGATATGTTTGATTTGAATGGAAAGTATATTTCTGAAATTGGAGTCCGGGATGACTGGACATTGATCGATGACTTGTATGAGGCGAGGGAGACAGGACAGAGGATATAACAATTCTGTCTGGCAAACAGAAATGTCATTAATGTGCTAAATCTCAGACTAACCATATTTTTCTCTTTTTCATATGGCATCATTAATCATCATATCTACCCAAGGGCCTTTATCTCACTGTTGTAGCAATCACAGCCTGTTGCATAAGCTTTCAAACATACTGCTAATGTAGCTTATTATACTGTATGCATGCACAAATAGCCCGTTAGATGTCTCTTACCTTTTTAATAAAGGCTGCAGGGAGTATTGAAGGATCATTTTCCTTTGAATTCATGCAGCCTATTTCACTAAACAATGCTGTATCAGATCATAACCTCCTAGAATACAGCTTTGAAAAAAAAAAGCATTCAGGCTTGTCTAATATCCCCGGTTTATAGGTATAGGTCAAATTTGTACTTGGGTAACTTTTAAAATTGGGCTCAGAATCATTCGCCCATGAAATACTACGTTCAAAAGGTGTACGCTCAGCGGCTCGGTCACAGGTTCAGTGGTTTCTACCCTCATAGGGAAAAGGTTGAGGTCCAATTGGTGGAAGAGACAGCATTTTAAATTCAAAGATACAGAGACCATATTTCAGTTTAACTCCAACTTCTCTTCAGCAAAAACCTGTTGAATTGCTAATGACTGTACACAACTCATGTTGACAACATGAATTATATTCCGTTTGACTCCTAGTATGTTTGAGTTGTTTTAAAACCTTATTGATGACTTTTAAACCGGGGTTGTAAGTATTCATAGCCAGTGTATTTCATACAGTAGGGCGTTGTTATGTCCCATGTTTGCAGAAACAGACAAGAGTACCAGCATGGAGGCTAAGCTGTGTACTGCTGATGACGAGGGGAGCACCGAAGACTTATTTTAGCCACCTTAATTGTTATTCTGTGACTTTAAATACACTCTTAAACACCAAAGTCCCACAGTAATTCAAACTAACCATGTTCAATTAAGTTAAATGACTGTTTGTGTCAATGGATTCTGGTTGCTTTTTGTAGAGCGATATAATGGCCTAACTTCCCCGTTTGTGACAATCATCAACCAGGGTACAGGAGACATTAGAGATACCATAGTGTGCTTCATAGATGTTCTATGAGGTTACATTATCGGTTTTTGGTAGTAGATTTATTTTCCCTTTTAAGAGAGCAATATAATGGCTTAACTTCCCTGTTCGGAAAGGGCTGTCTTATGGCAAGGTATAGCAGGGAAAATATTCTAGATATAGGGTACACTTTAACCGTTGTTTCTTTTGGTGCCATTTCTCCTGGTTACTTCTTCAAACTACTGTAGATACACTGACTACAGATAAGTACCTCTTACAACCTCATGATTAGACCTATTCGTTTAAGAACATCACATAGCTTGTGATCTTGATTGGGATATCATTTGCATTGGTAAGCAAGCAGCACAATTAAATGCATCTTTTCATCATCTAACAACCTGGTGTAGAGGTACCAGAAATAATGTTAATGAAATAGGCAGGCATGGATAGAGAGTTAGAACAGCAACAGCGGACGGAGACTACTTGACATGCTCCAGTAGCTCTAGTACTGCTCACTCCTGGCTGTTAATGCTGATAACCAGTACATGTGATAGTAGGGATTCAGACCTAAAATGAAGTCTTGAAACACTGGATGCTTTGCTGGTGGTGGAGTGGGGGGGGTGTTTATGAGGAGAGAAAGCATATAAATGATGGGTTTCATTTATCAACCTTAGAAGTGAACGCATCAGTAAAATATCTTCCCTTTTATAATACAATATCCACTTGCAAATTAGCGTTAGGGTTGGATACATTTCTTAATATGTTTCTGCTGAGGCATTCAGTCCATTGTTAAGAATATGGGAACATCTTGATTTAATGAGGGTAAGATCCATGGGGACTTGAGGCATTTTACCAAAACCAGAGAATTTCCCTAAAATTAACCAATGTTTTTTGTTGCCTTAACTGAACCTCAATGGATTTTTTTGCAGAACAAACAGGAAACACTTTGGTCTCTTGAAAACAATCTTTACCAACCTGAGAACATAATGTAGGAAGCACATTTTCTGTCAATTATACAATACCTTTGAAGGGTGGTACCCATTTTGGTCAAATCCTCTTAAAAGCCACTAGTTTGTACAAGGCTTTGAGTCTGCTTTCTGTGATCAAGTCTGTGTGGTTAGTAACACACCCTCTTGACAAAACAGATTTAAAAACAAGACACCAAGGGCTGGAGCAACCATCCCATATAGTAAACAGAAGCCTTGAGTGTGTTGACATAGCGTTTGTCTGATTAAACTTGGGTCATATTTACAGTCACCCTAGATATCTGTGCCAAATCCCAATATTCCCCACATGAAAATATAACTTGCATTTGAAAAGTACACATTTGCTGCCCATACCGATGAGGATGCTGTTGTTAAGACTTACATTTAATGATAAGGTATTTCCTCATGCTGCTCTATTTTGCATCTTTAGCTAATCTTTCTTGGAAAACACGTTAAATCAGCAATTGTGTTTTTTTCCTGAAGTCAAATGTACCATTGTGTTTGTAATACAATTTCTTCGTTCCAGACATTTTGACATATCACAGTAGTCAAAGGCGTAAATAATGACATTAATAATGGCTGTATTCCATTTAGATGCATCAGTTTAAGGGTATTGTATTGACATAGCATTTATTTATTTATTGAAAAGCCTAACGGGGTCTGTGTGTTTTTTATTTCACAGTTTGTTTTTCCCTAAATTGATGAAAGTGTACATGTGTTTATTTGATAAATTAGTGCTACTTTGACATTAGCAGAAAGGAGGTTATCATCAGTGTGTTTCCTCCTACTCTTCCTCCTCCTTATCGTCTCAAAGCTTAATCTCTGGTGTTTCTTATCCATGCACAAATACCCAGCAAGTAAGTTTGCTAGCTGTGATCCTCCCGAGTCTTTACAACAATACTGACTCATTCTACAATTATGAAACAACCTTTTACTCTATCAGGTTGCCACAGTAACGACACAGTAGATGGCATTACTGTGAATGGAGCATGGCCGGATGTTGTACAGCACAACACACTCCCATAAAAGGGGTCAGTGAGTCTCTGTAATGAGTATCCCTGAGAAGGTTAATGCACTCCCTAATTATCCTCCCCAAACTCCAGCTTTGTATCTTCTTTTAATGACCTATTCAATCCTGAGATATGAAGAGGGGGGGGTTTTAATGTCATAAACAGTTGTCAGTGGCTCATTTCACTTTCTACCACAGCTCTGACTCACTAATATATCTAAATTAAATATGGCGTGTATTTCCTTTCTCATTATTTTCGTCTTCATACAGACACATTTATTTACATGATTTGCTTTTACTGGCAAAAAAACATACTTCTTTACATTCTATTTGAATTTTTTAACTGTATAGTAAGAGGTAGAAAAAACGGACCACTATGCAGATGAAATTGAATAGTAATTAAAGGGGTTAGAGGCTGCTTCAGTTCAAGAACACAGAACAAAGTCATTATTTTTGCTCTTCTGTATTGTTCTTCTACCCTAATGGACATGCTTTTAGCAATTGTCTTGCACGGCATTAAAACAATGTGCAAAGAGATTACAAACCAAATCCAAATAATAACCCTTTAAAGAGTTCACATTATTACGTTTTTTCCATTGTTCCTGTATTTCCCAGACATTCTTTTTTTTTTTTAAGTTTACTTTAACTTTAGACTGCATTTATTTTTAATGTTTATATAAGTATAATATATATTGGCTAAACAGTGTCCTCTTTTTCTAACTCATGATCCCACAGGAGATGAAAATATACATTCTAAAACAAATTGAAAATGACAATCTTTATGCTGTCATAAATCCATATTAGTGCTATAACTTATTTCTTATTCCCTGCCTTTCCAGTTCTCTCAGAAAATGGAAAGATTGTCCTGGCATTAACCCCAACAAAATGGAATTAGTAAAACAATATCAGCTTTTCTCTCCTTTTGATAAGACATTTTTTGGGCATCACTTTTCACATGTGAGTGACAGAAGGTATACGAGATGTGAGTGCAAGTCTAAACACCAAAACAGAAACCAATAGAAATCTGAATCTGAGAAATAACATCAGATCAACATTGTTAAATGAAAGAAGGGACCTTTTTGCCTTGGCTGCAAATCAAACATATCAGTGATGAATCCCCAAAGGAAACATAAATGAGTTCTATGATAAATATTGTAATTTCTTCCAAAGTAGATCTCTAAGGAGTATGTTCGGAGCACTCCAGTAGGCAGTAATGATGGTAATGACGTTTCTGCCAAACAGTCTTTGCAGATGGAAGAACTAACTCTGTTACCCGTTCCCCTTGGGTTATATTAAATCTACGTTTGTCTCCAGAATTCTTTATTTTCCTCCACTAAGTTTTCTCATAGGACTCACCATAGAATGTTATTGTATGGCATAGTTCAAAACACAATAAACTGGCACAAGAACATTTGCAATTATGGAGCTTATATTTAAAAAAGAATGAAGCTGAGTAAATATACCTGCAAGACTCTAGCAGCCATGATATGAGCTATTCGGATTCTCTTAATGCTAAGCTTTTAGGCGTATTCTCTAATCTCCTCAAGTAGAGAGAACACTTGAACATCCTTTACGTAAGGAGAGAAGAGAATGGCCTTTAACATAGCGACAAGTATTTTGACCGTCAATCAAATATGTTGCTTTTTAATTGTACACTGTTGATATACACATACATTTGCAACTAACAACTAACAATTATAATTACAAAATTACAAAAAACATCCGCTGTCACAAAGTGTAAGTGCAGTCGGATCTTTTTTTGCTCCACAGTTCTCTTTTCAAGTACTTGTGAATTTTCCTTAACATCTTTCTTTGACCTTATGGATTCTTCCATTTAGGTCAAAGAGAGTGGTCAAGAAAAGACACAGGACTATTCAACCGCATTCAAACATTTTACAGCCATTAAATGCATCAGCATGCTAGAAAGTACAGTACACAATTACAATGCTAACATGCTTATGGCTAACATTTATAATCTTTAGCATGTTTGCAATCTTTTTGTAGCATTTGAGTTGAAAAAGCTGATATGAATTCTCCATTTTATATTTAAACAGACATAGAAGATGGGGAAATAAGAGGAAAGCAGGCAGTTAAAAACAACACTTTCACAAAATGAGCAACATGTGTTTTTTGCAGATTTTGGTATCGGTACATTTTATTTGTGTTCGTCTATCTCTTCCATTGCTCAGGGACTGTATGTGTGTGAATACATTCCTGTCAATGTGCTGGACGTCCAACACTTATGCTGCGTTCACACCAGATACGATGCGAATATTCGCTTAGCTCTAATCGCTCTTATCGCATCGCTCTAAACGCTCGAGTTTCACCGCGGCTGTCAGCTGTGTTTACTCGCATCATTCAAACAAGACACGCTGGCTTGGGGGCTACAACTACAACAAAATGAACATATTTGACCGTGATTTAATTGATTTAATTGGGTACCACTTTACAATAAGACTACCCTTATAAAGGGTTTACGAATAGTTTGTAATTCATTTATTAATTAGGTTGTGAACACTTTATAAATCATTAATAAGCTTTTATAAGACATGACAGAAACAGGGCAACTGTGACCGGTTGCTTGCCAAATAGAGAGCCCACATTTATCTGTACTGCTAAGCCTTATTAGAAATGCTAGTAACTCATTAATAAATGGGAATGTGTTTTACACTTTACAATAAGGCTTCCTTTTGACAGTTATAAATGTTAGTAACTCATAAATAAATGGTCATAAAGAGATGCCAAGAAACATCAAGATGGATGGGAGGGAATCAACTCAGTGAACAACAGATACCAAGGATGATGGCTGATGAAGAAGCCGAAGTAAGCTAGGTAGCCAATATAAGGCTTAGTCATCTTGCCAAATAGTGAGCCTGTGTTGATGTATGAAAACTATGTTATAACTGGTTTATAAAAGGTTCTTAATGATTAATAAAGTGTTTACAACCTAATTAATAACCTAATTATAAACCCTTTATGAATCCTTTATAAGGGTAGTCTTATTGTAAAGTGGAACCTTTAATTGTAACAACACACTGATACCGGTTAGTAAAAACCATGAATTAATGCTTTGACAAGTCTGCAGACAGACGGCAGACGAAAAACCTTTTAAAATGCCTGTTTTCTGAATGGAGACTGGATCGATCAGGCTCAACTAACCTGTATATGCTCCGTCTGAACTCACAACAACGGCCTACAAACAGAAATAAAGCAGCGACGGTATTCGCCATGACACAGACACTCTGTGGTTTGTACTTGTTTAACTTGTGTCTAGTTTCTGAACAGATATGAGGAGCTGTGAGCTCTGAGTGCTAACAGCTAACGGCTGATGTTTTGATTTTGTGGTTCAATGTCAGTGACGGCAGCCTGAGATCCTCACCACTGATTAGCTACCGCGGATGTCACGGTCAAGTTGAAAAAATAAAACTTGAGCGTTTGTCGCGGCCCCCTTCAATCGCCTCAATCGCGCCGCGGAATTCGCATCAACCGCTTCATGCGCGCCGTCGGAGCCAATTCGCGTCTATCCGCATCTCTGCATTGACTTTACATGATATCGCGCCGCCCCCAAACATTGCATCACGTCCGGTGTGAACGCAGCATTAGCATGAATTGACTGTGTACATTCGAACATCTTAGAGACTTTTTTTCTCTTCTGTAACTACAAATAAACTTAACGAGGCAAATCCAATTCCAAGGCTTCAGTTTCATTTCCTGTCCGTCCACCACATAAGTTTGGAATGCAGCGGAACAGAGAGTGTGCGCTGTACATGTAAGGCACTGTAAGCTGCCAAGAGTATTGATCTAAAAAATTGCATTCCCTTGACATTTTTTTATTTCATCCATCCATCCATCCATCTTCTCCCGCTTATCCGTGGTCGGGTCGCGGAGGTAGCAGTTCCAGCAGAGAGCCCCAAACTTTCCTTTCCCTGGCCACATCAACCAGCTCTGACTGGGGGATCCCAAGGCGCTCCCAGGCCAGCAAAGAGATATAATCCCTCCACCTGGTCCTAGGTCTACCCCTTGGTCTCTTCCCAGCTGGACGTGCCTGGAACACCTCCCTAGGGAGGCGCCCAGGTGGCATCCTAACTAGGTGCCCGAACCACCTCAACTGGCTCCTTTCGACGCGAAGGAGGAGCGGTTCAACTCCGAGTCCCTCCCGGATGACTGAACTTCTCACCTTATCCCTAAGGGAGACGCCAGCCACCCTGCGGAGAAAACCCATCTCGGCCGCTTGTATCCGCGATCTCGTTCGTTTGGTCATGACCCATCCTTCATGACCATAGGTGAGGGTAGGAACGAAAATGGCCCGGTAGACAGAGAGCTTTGCCTTCTTTTAGTCACAACGGTGCAGTAAAGCGACTGCAGTACCGCTCCCGCTGCTCCGATTGTTCCCCCACTCGAGAACAAGACCCCGAGATACTTGAACTCCTTCACTTGGGGTAAGGACTCATTCCCTACTTGGAGTGGACAGTCCATCGGTTTCCTGCTGAGAACCATGGCCTCAGATTTGGAGGTGCTGATCCTCATCCCAGCCGCTTCACACTCGGTTGCGAACCGATCCAGTGAGTGCTGAAGGTCGCAGACCGATGAAGCCATCAGAACTACATCATCTGCAAAAAGCGGAATCCGCATTGTTCCTCCTCAATCTGAGGTTCGACAATCGGCCTGACCCTCCTTTCGAGTACCTTAGAGTAAACTTTCCCGGGGAGGCTGAGTAGTGTGATGCCTCTGTAATTGGCACACACCCTCTGATCCCCCTTTTTGAAAAGGGGAACCACCACCCCGGTCTGCCACTCCTTCGGTACTGTTTCCGACTTCCACGCAACGTTGATGAGACGTGTCAACCATGACAGTCCCTCAACACCCAGAGCCTTCAGCATTTCTGGGCGGATCTCATCCACCCCCGGGGCTTTGCCACTGTGGAGTTGTTTGACTACCTCAGCGACCTCCCCCCGGGAGATTGGTGTTGATCCCCCGCCATACTCCAGCTCTGCCTCTAACATAGAGGGCGGAGTTGTCGGGTTCAGGAGTTCCTCAAAGTGTTCCTTCCAACGGCCCAACACTCCATCAGTTGAGGTCAACAACGTCCCATCCTTACTGTACACAGCTTGGATGGTTCCCTGCTTCCCCCTCCTGAGGTGTCGGACAGTTTTCCAGAACAACTTTGGTGCCGCCCGAAAGTCCTTTTCCATGTCTTCTCCGAACTTCTCCCACACCCGCTGCTTTGCCTCGGCCACGGCTGAGGCTGCTGCCCTTCGGGCCTGTCGGTACCTTGCCACTGCCTCGGGAGTCCCCCGGGATAACAAATCCCTGAAGGCCTCCTTCTTCAGTCGAACGGCTTCCCTGACCACCGGTGTCCACCAGGAGGTTCGAGGGTTACCGCCCCTTGAGGCACCTAAGACCTTGAGACCACAGCTCCCCGCCGCGGCTTCGGCAATAGAGGCTTTGAACACTTTTATTTCAGCCTCAGAAAACCTATTAAACGTTTTTTGGGTTACTTAAAACAACTTTTAAGGGCCGAACAAAAAGGTATCTTGACAATATTGTATTTAAATGTTTCTGATAACTTTCTTACAAAGCCTATGATAATAAAGGCTGCAAACTGGTGAACAGATGTAAACAATTTAGGATTCAAAATAGCTGTAAAAAAAGGGCAAACACACAATTTGTTTTGGGTTGTTGATAGTAAAACTCCATTGGGTAACTTAAGTTTGTATTCCAGAATAATGGATGGGTTGGTGTTATAGAACTGTATCAGACATGACACCTACCAATGCATACAGCGAAGATTTTGGATTGGAGTGGGCAACAGAAAGGAGCATTAATCATATCAAACTTAACTGAATCTCTGAAAACCAATTTCAGTCGAAAGGCTGATACAGACTTGATATGTTTGCCTGACCATTTGTTGTGTGTTATAAAGTGTTTGTGTGTATATGTATGTGCATGCATACATTTGCATGTTCCCAAACAGTTGCCTTGAAGCTCTCCTGTTAACCTCCATCCTCCATCCCAGTTGATTGACACTTGTGCCTCCAAGTGGCCATCTGCTCCTTGTTTATTCATACAGAGTTGCTGCTGCTGTAAGGGACCGTAAATCAGGTCAAATGATAAAGAGACCCATCTGTGTTGTGGCAAGATATGTTTCTTCAGAAAGGCCTGATATCAGCCTCTCAAAGCTATTCAGATGGTCTATGTGTACATGTATTTGTATGCATTAACACTCTCAGAACCCTTTCCTTTCCTCAATAGGATATAAAAGCCCCTACTTGAGTTTGTATCATATTGATTGAATCATCTTCAAATCAACAAAGCTGCAGCAGATCAGTGCTTACATAAGGAATAATTCCTCTGTTCTTGTTCACGTTGTATAATACAAAATGGCAGTTTAGTTGAGCATTGGGTTGACTGTCCTACTTTTTCTAGTGCAAATGCACGTTGGCACTTGTTGCATTTGTTGTGATCTTTGAACCTACTGTATTAAGCATCAATTTGATGAGAAATCATTTTGTTGGGTTCTGGTCTAGACAACACATATCCGATCCTAGTCTGAATCTTCCATGAACTGGAAGCAACTTGATAATTGAGTTACAGTATGTGACATAGAAGTCTATCAAAGGCATGTTTTGCAAGTAACCAGCTTACATCCAAATTCAAAATATGGTAGTAGCTAGGCCTTTGAACGTGATTAGCCAATACTCCATGGAATACAAACAGAAACCTTAACACTTTCGATAGCAAAATCCTGTACAAGGAACTTTAAAGAGAAATTATTATCTGCAATGCTTCAGAGCGCCAACGTTTCAGTTTCACCAAACAAGAAGGTCGATAGCTGATACAAAGCCATATTTTTCACAGTTAGTGGTGGGCAAAGATATGATAATATACTAGTTGTGATTTGTGAGCTATGAAAGAACTAGCTCACACTCATCAACATTCATTTAAATTAGAATGAGTATGATAATAAAACTAGGCAATACCTCCTAAACTGGCATTCTTTATTATTCATTGTGAACTGCTGATGAATTACAGTTCACGCACAGACCAAGGTCAATATACAGTATGATGCCAATTGAATCTTTGCAGCTAACTTTGTGCACATTAAAAACACGTTTCCCTTTCATGACAGTGCCATTGTCGAGTTTCGTTGTAGGAAGACCTTAGCACAGAACACTGACAGATGTAGTCTAAGTTAATTAGGTTTATTGTAATTGTACTGTATATGGAAACTAAAGGAGGACTCAAGGGAAGGAAGCAGTTGGACGGGCAAACAGGACTCCTGGGTTGGTTGAATAGTCATTTTAGCTAAGGAACGTTCCTAACGGAGTGAAATTAAATGGAAGTACTTGAGTGACAGCCATGATAAGAGTTGTACGCATTCTGTAGACTAGAGGTTTAATGCTTCCCTTGTGATCTCCTAAGGCATAGGAAACACCAGACCATAGTTAACGAAAGGTAAGTAGAAAATGCTGTCCCACAATTCCTTGCGGTCGCAACCTTTAAAGTAACATAACAGTCGGCTGTTCGCATAAACAACCAATCATGACGGACAAACACAGATAATGTAAGTTATGTTATGGGGCTTTTTATGCATTTTCCATCGTATGCCATAACTAGCTAAATATAATATATATATATTATTTGAACTTTCAAAAATACATCAACTCTCGGCTAACTATGAATGTTAGGTTAACATTGTAAAATTATTAAATAAAGTCAACATATTAAGCTGTTCACTGAGGCCTGACAAGTATCATACAATCATACTTATTGGGAATCTGTAAAGTCCTGATTAACTCTCCTTCACATCTTTCCTGATCCCCATGTTTGATGTAGAACCCTGAGGTTGAGGAATTAGGAAATACATTATTTTGGCAATTCGACTTCTACATCAGTGGTGAACAGTGAGAGGAAAAGCTGGGGTTCAACACTGTGGGTTGATGAGCTGATTGGAGTCAGGGGTGCTGGTAGACAGGGTCCCTGTCAAAAATCCTTTAAGCCCGCGTCACACTGTCCCGAAATTGACACCAGATGGACACACGATAAAGGAAATGTTCAAATTCGGCTCTGATCGTAACAACATCGGGCCATTCGTGAGGGCATCTTAAGCCATCGTATGACCGCAGGTGGAGTTTCTCATGCTCCGGCAGCAACTTCGTGAGCGGTAGAAAAATCTTTGGCATGCCAAAGAATTGCCGACAGACCTTGCAAAGGTTAATTTTCGTGTTGAATTCGTGTGTCCATTTTGCCCTTCGTAAGTCCATCGTGAGGGCATCTTGTCAAATCGTGTCATTTTCGTCTTTACTTCGTGTGATCATCGGTGCCATCTGGCATTTTTCGCCTCATGAAGACAATACGAAGGAAACAAGAAGCTGCCCGATTGTCTTAGGAAGACAACACGACTACGTGAAGCCCTCGCAATGCCGTCGTGTAGCCATCGTATTATAGTACGATGAAATCGAGATGGGCCCACGGTGTCGGCAAAGACAGTCGATTTTGAGTAGCTCAAGCGTTTCCCATGTGTCATGGTAACGTGGACAGTCAGTCCTGAGCAACTCTACAGAGCAGAGGCATGTGTAACTCCCAAAGCTTTAATCACAATTAATCACAATTCAGTTCCTGCAGAATGTCATACTTTGAGAACATGATGAGCAACTCTTACAGGCCCAGCACCTCCTCTTAAAGGTAAAAATTGTCGGTACCACTTTACAATAAGACTACCCTTATAAAGGGTTTACGAATAGTTTGTAATTAATGTATTAATTAGGTTGTGAACACTTTATATATCATTAATAAGCTATTATAAGTAGGGCCGGGACTCGATTAAAAAAATTAATCTAATTAATTAGAGGCTTTGTAATTAATTAATCGAAATTAATCGCATTTTTAATCGCACATAAATAAAGCTGCTGGATTCTTTTTGTCACCATCTTTCTGCATGGCAGCTCATATGTTGTGTCAGACGATGCAATTTGTAGTACATTTTGCAGCCCCTTATCTTCTACTCCAAGTGGTCTACAGTCGAGTGCAATCCAGTGAGCCAGGGAGTTGGTTATTTTTTCAGACGTGGACTTAGTTATCCTGGCCCTGAAACCAGTCATCTGGTTGAGTGTGGGTTGGGTGTGGGTCCTTGTACTCGGAGTCGGGCTAACGTCCACGCTAGCTTCCACGCTAGCTGCTATATGTTTTGCATTGAGGTGATACTTGAGGCTTGATGTGCTGCGGTGATATGCAAATTCCTTTTTGCATAATTTGCACACAACCGTGCTCTTATCGACGCTTCCATCCGTCCGTTTTTTAAAACAACATTTCCCATCCACGGGGCCAACCAACGCGGTCTCATCAGCTTCTTCGTTCATGTTTGACTATTGTTCACTGTGGTTTGTTGTTGTCTGAAGTCATGAACGTTAGTTGGTGCTCCAGTATAATCGGTACGCCTGAAACTCATCCAGTGAGAAACGTTCAGCGGTGCAAAAATAAGTGCGATTAAAATGCGTTAATTTTTTTAACGCGTTTAAACCCTGTATGAATCCTTTATAAGGGTAGTCTTATTGTAAAGTGGTACCAAATTGTCTTATTTCACTTTGTAATTTCTTGCTATTTGTGACCTGCTCTATCGAAATCAGTAGCAGTGATGATACCTGTATTAAGCAGGTGAAACAGGAACATGAGGACACGGTGTGCCATGTTTCCTTGCAGATCGCTTTATTTTGAAGGCGAGTTTACGCTGCTGACAGGAAGTTGTTGTTTTCTTCGTGCAAAATTCACAATTCCATATTCGTGTGTCCATCTGGTGTCCATTTCGGGACAGTGTGACGCCAGCCTTAGGGAAACAGGTTCAAGAACTAGAGCTGATTAGGTGGAAACACGTTGAGAAAGGCACACCGAAAGCTAGAAGACACAAAAGCAGAGAGAAACCAAAGGGAGAGACAGGGGCACGTATGTTGCCCTGACAGCCACCAAGCGTTAGTCTGTAAGCATATTGATGATGACATTTCAATCATGGAGTCCTTACAGCACATTAGTATGGGTATTATGGAATTGATTACAGATGAATAATGCATTAGGATATAATGGGGCACACTGTTTTGACAGCAACAAGGGTTGCCATAAAGAAACTCAATGTCCAATCACGTTCTTAATCTCTTTTGAATAGACTTGTCTCTAGGAAAAAGTTTATTTTGGCATTCAGTATTTCAAATGTATCACTGCACTGTTAAACTCCAACAGTTGAATGAGATGAAATTAAGCTGCTAGAAGCTCAGTTTTAAAAACGTACCAACGTGACATTCCTCATGGATTTTCAATCCTCTGTTTACCCAATCCATCAGATTTTGCATTTGTCCGTCCATGTGTAATGCTTTTTGTGAGGTGGGGAATTAAAGTGTTTCTCTGTAAATTCTACAAGATAAAATGCTCATGCCAACATTATAATCCTCAAACAATACTGAAGCAGCACACACACAAACCTCTAGGGTGTGGTTCAACACACAGCCTGAGAAAGCCATCCCTCTCTCCCATATAGTTCAGAAACATGTCCGACTTAACTCACAAACCGAAATTGTCAAAGCCACCCAGTGGGATTTGTTTGTTGCATGTATCACACGGACTGGGATGTAACCGGCTTAGTCATGCTTTGAGGAGGATGGATGCTTGGCGACACTTGGGCAGATCCTCCCTCAGTCGGCTCTCTTGTTGCTCATTTCTCTCTGCTCCTGATAACACACTCTTGATTCTCCTTTTGCTGCTCTCGTTCTACATTCATAGTCATTTCAAGCCTTGATTAAAAAAAGGGGAAAAAAGCAATTTCTCTGGGAATGTCTGTAGCCTCATTGTGGCTGATGCTGAATTGGGCTCATGTATGCGTGAGGGTCTTTTTATCAGGTGTGTCTACGAAATATTCAACTGCTCTTGACTCTTGTAATCGCAATCAAGGCCATATTTTCCATACAGGAGTGCCGTTGCCAGCCTGTGTCAAATTCAAGGGGCCGTACGGTATGCTGTTGGATTAATACTTGACACATCTGCTTGTGTTCACTCGTTTCAATGCCTTGATCTTCAGTGGCTCCACTCTCAAATCCCCATTTTTAAATGGATGAAAATACAATGAAAGTCTATTCATTGCATATATTTGTGTGCGTTGTAAACAAACGTGGTACAACGCATAAATAATTGAGATTTACAGGTGTTGATAGGCAGATTTGGAAACGAAGGACTACAGACCTTACTTTAAGTTAACTAACCAGCTAATCGTGTAGTCTGATTTTGAATGAGAACAGATTTTGATTCAACTCAAAGTGGTTCCCAAAGAAGGTGCCTAGAAGACATGCACGCATTTGTATAATCTCACAACATAAACAACACGTTTTATTTGACATGAAATGAGAAATAAACATTATAACCCTGCTGCTATGCCGTTTCTAAGATCAGTGTCATTGTGGCTAAGGTTGTGTTAGTACTCCATTAAACATGCGTTCAGCCTTGTTCGTTTTCTGGGTGCACAGCTGTTGAAATATATTGTCAACGCAAGCGATGTTTCACTGCAAAAGAATAGGAATAAATGTAATTTTTCCATATGACCAAATTGAGGTTTTTTCACTTGTGAATAAAATAAATGATCTTCAAAACTATGAATTGAGGTGAATAGCATACTTGATATATGTTTATTTTAAATTCAATAATAACCAGGCCTTCAGAATTAAACTTAATGTTGAGGTTATATAGTATATTTGTTTTTTATTCTATGGTGTAATTTTTGGTTATAAAAATTGTTTCCATCTAATTGGCCATGAAGGGGGAGCTTTTTCTTTTAGTAGGCATTTGTGCTGGGACAAACACCTAATATAAATGACACAAAGAACATGAAGCTCCAGCTACAGTTTCACCAGTCCCTGAGGTAAACCCATTAGTAAGTAAACAAATACATGTTGTTTTATCCCTTTTGCGAAAAGAAAGCAAACAGAAAAGCGATAAGGTCAGCCGGCACATCTCTTTTGACACTATTGCCTTAACTGTGACAGCTCGGCTGACGGGAGAGCGTCCAGAGACTGATCAGTGCCGCAGCAGCCTCCCTGTGCCTGCTCTCCATTAACATGTTATTCTTTCAGCAGAGTTTGATAAGACGTGGGCTTATCACACTAGTGCATGAAAGAGGCTGACAGCTCAGTGCAAACAAAAACAGCAAAGACCTGTTAATGTGTAGAAGCTTAGTAAAGAGAGCAAACAGGTGAAATACGTCTATGAGCTACCAGGTATGAGAAATGTAAATGTCAGATTTATTTTGAAAACCCTTTCTGAAGATGCGTTGTCTGTAATGGACAATTCATACAGCAATGGCATATAGCAGTGAAAGGCTTTTGAAACTTAATTTACACACTGTTTCTGTGCTTTGGAGTACCCAGTATATGCTGGTTGAAGTGAGCTATGATATAGATATTTCTTTAAAAGAATCTATGGCTGTTCTTATTTCGATCCAAGTATTTCCATTTACTCCAAGCTTTGGGGTTGTGAGCACTTGGCCATTGTAGGCTGTCCTCATGGAAGCGATTAGAGATCTATATTTTTCTCTTGCTACCAGCAAGCCACCAAGCTTACCGGGGTTCAGCAGTGTCTGACATTTCTCCTGTCACGCTATCCAGTTCGAACCAAACTGAGGCTCAGCAGACATAATCACCAACCTTCAGACACTCCGTCATGAGCCCTGCCACTATAGTCCAAACCTGTAATGTTTAAGTGATACATTACAAAGGCCTGGAAAGAAATTTCAAAATCAACTCCTATTATTTCCGGGATTAGCTATTCACTCCCGGGAGCAGAATCCATGCAATCTTCTTGCAGGGTTGACCAATAGCAATCAGTGCTTTGATGGCACAGTACATTCATATGAAGGAAGCTAGACTGTTAGCTGTCTTACACCATCTTATTCAATTTCCTACTCTATGAAGGCTTTGCTGAGACACAAAGATGCCTCCAATTGTCCCACAGACAGATCTTTGTTTGTTAAATCTTCCCAAAATTGTCAAACGGCAAATGGGGCAATTTGTTGGATTTGCCGACTTAAATGGAGCTATACCATACATATCTGCTGGCTTTATTTAACACTCGTCTGTCTGAATACAAGTTGCTCCACAAAAGAAAATGGTTTGCAGAGAGTTATGACAACAGACTGTAACAAATGTAAAATGTAAAGTCACTGTTACGTCAAATAGGTTCACAGAGACATGCAGATCCATTCCACTTTTTTAGGATCATTCCGGGTCAAGAATGAAATCGTATAAAAAAATTCAGTTCAGTCTTTTCTCTACAGTCGCTTGGGTGAATATGTCATATTTTTTTTTACTTGATACAATAACATGTAAGTAATTTATTTTAATGAGACATTGTTTTGGGAATAATTAAATCCTGCAATGAGATGAAATGTAATCATATGACTGGCATGAATCCACGGAGCGCTGCTATGTTTTATTATGAGGGTGAAAGCTTGCATGTGAATAATTGAGCTGAATCTCTAATGTGTCTGTGATGATATTACGAAAGGAAACTAGTCTAGAGTAAAGCTATTCAAACTTCTGAAGTTGGCTTTGAAGGTCGGATCATTCTGGGTATGCCATGTAATTGATTTTCTGTCTGCTATCTCCAAAGTCCTCTCTCTGGCTTTTTTGGACGGTCCCTAGGTCTCTTTTATTCCCTCTCTTTGTGGCTACGTATGTCTGCGTTCACCTCCTCACTCAGCTATCCAGCGGGCCTGTCCTCATTAATCAGGCGTGTAGGCAGCATGAAGAACAAGGGTATGTTAATATCCTCTGTCAGGAGCATCCTGCACCGCGCTCATGCTTGCTTGCGTGCTTACTCGCTGTCCTACCTGCCAGCCTCCCTGCCAGCCTCCCTGCCTGGCTGTCTGACTCCCCCTCCTCTTTGCCTGTAGGTGGCCGTGCACCAGCAGGGTTTAATGAGCCTTAAAGGACAGAGGTTTTGACATGGAGCTTTGCTGTTCATTTACGTCAGCTCTGCAGTCAAAAAACACAGTTGATGCTTGTCAGTTTGCTAATCTAAAGTGACAGGTTTCTCAAATGGACAATCTATAATGTGTCACATGTGATCAATAAAATGATGAGGAGATGAGCACAGTTCGCCTAGATGATAGAAAGTGGAAAAGGTTAAGCATCATTTTAGGATAAGGAGGATTTGGCAGACAGTCTCAAGCCCTCCACCTGAGTTTTCCTGCCCAGAGCATCTTACACCTACCTCACCCATCCATTCCCCTCAGTGGCTCCGGTGGAGCCTGAGGACTGAGGCGAGTTATTTTTGGATCATGTGGGCTTTTTTTGGGAGGGCTTCAGAGTGAACCACGGACTTGACAATCGTTTTTTTTCCACTGTCAAGGCTGTCAAGACACATCTCACCTTTCCATGTTGAACTCAAGGTTAAAAGCATTGAATTAGCCTCAAAATCTGGTGGCATGTAGTTAGATATTAACGACTTACAATCTTAACCACAAAGGTACACATCATTTAGTTTTGAGCAGTTTTCAATTATACATATATTCACTCACCAACCTTGATACAAAGTTGTGTTTAGAGCTCTCAAGAGCAGAGAGGAGGGTTTCTGCAATCACAACAGGAAATATTCAATCTAAAAGGTTTCTGTATTAGCGACTGGTTTTCAAAAGGCAAAGGCATTTTTCTAGCGCTCATGTTGATGCATTGTTCTCAAAAGCAGGTGTACAAGTCCTAAATGGGGCCTCCCTCTGTGCAAACAACCCTTAAACTATAAAAAACTAGGTTGGAAAAATAGATTTTCTGATACATGTGGTTTCAAATCTTTTTACCTGCAGTGCTAATAGATGTCCTTTGACCAATTTAACTTTGGACTGCCTGCCTTATATGCAAAGAAATATGTATATTGACAATGGAAGGCAATTAGCTGCTTTAAATGGCCGATATAGAGAAAATAACCGATCATTTTATATTTTAAAAATAACTTTCTAACCTGTCATTAATGCACAACTGGGGATAAGGAAGGCTAAGATGCAGTGACCAAAGATGGAATGATTGAATTTGCATGTTGTAGAATTATCGGCTATTAATGGACTATAATTTAATTATCAGAATAATATATTTGTTACATTAGCCATTATTTGCTTATAATGTATCAGCCCAACATGTATCTGTAATCCCTAAAGACATATGACAATCTAGCCCTCTAAAGAAAGTCTATGAAACAAGTCATCTAAAGAAATCCAAGCTGTCAATCATCTCCACCTGCTGCCCAACAGCACTACACCTGCACTGACTACTAACCACCACTGTATGAACCCTTCAGATCTCCTTTATTTGCATAGAAAGTGAGAGACCTAGGACCTTCAAAAAATATAATAGATTAAAGGAGCAGTAGGTACGTTTGAGAAACCGGCTCGAGATACACTTTTTGTTATATTCCATGGAATGCTCTTAATATCCTGATAGCAATGCATATTGTAAGTGCTTTGAAAAAAAATCCATAAAAAAACGTCATCTGTGGAAGCCGTAATACTGGAAAAACTACGACCAATTATTTTAGCCGGGCCGGCTAAAATAACTGGTTGGCCGACCTGTCTGTCAGCCTTCAATCTCGTGCACACACACACACACACTCGTGCAGTCCTTGCGCGTGCCGTCATTGGGCGTGTTTCCCGTCTCCGGGCAGCTGTTGCTCAATCGCCAGCAGCAGCCGCTGCAGGACACTTTCAGTTTCACCATGGCAGAGTTTGCTTCAACATCGTCTACCGGTCGCAAAAGAAAAACTGTAATGGAGCAATTTATGAAGAAAAAGAAAGTGGAAACTAGGAGAAGTCAATCCAGATTCAATATCGGAGTTGCTTTTCAACGATGGCGACTACTTATCGAGCACACCGAGCTGATATGTAACGTTACCGCAGCCTGCGCTCGCCAGCTAGCCAGACGTAACATTTTTAATACATTTACATTACATCACAAAACAAACATGCTAGTTTCAAAAATATAAGCACTGACAATAACTTTGTTATACATTTGTTTTACATTCATTATCATGATCTTGGGTGTTGTTTTACATCTGATTGTTGCTCAAGTCTTCACTGAGGTCATGTGCGCGTTCATGTGTGTTGGAGGAGGTGCTCTGTAGGAAGTCTGAAGGAAGGGGCGGATTCTTTTCGGTTGTGTACTTTGGAATTTTTGTGCACTCGAGCCGGTTTCTCAAACGTACCTACCCCTCCTTTAATTCAGGTATTCTGAGTGAATGTATTTACAATTCATTAATGTTGCTTAAGGATTCAATTATTTTGTTTGTTTCTGTTTGAGTAGATAACCAGACTTTTTGTTTGTAGTTACCCATAATGTTCATTGTACACTTTAATTTATTCTTATGTCATAAATGTGCTGTGTTCATTGAAATGTGCATCTTGTACAAGTCTTCAATGGGTTGCACAGAGAACCTGAAATAACTTTTAATTTTTGCATAATTTAGGTTCATTTTTCACTTGATGTCTTCTATATCACTAAATTATTTTAAAAAACCACAACATCCTGTTGGTGTTTGCATGTCTCCATTATGCAAGACCAGAGCGTGCTTGGGTGTGTCGCAGAGGGCAAACATGAAAATAATCTCAACTCAGAGCAGGGACGGAATCACAACGATGCGGGAACATCTTTTATTTCTATGATATACTTTAGTTACTTATTTGTATATCATTACAAAAACGCCTTGAACCTAAAACTATTTCAATTGTATCAGATATTCCTAAAACAATTAGAAACCATGTTGTTAACTTTAATTACATGCTCTTAACATCCCTACAGCAATCAATAATTTAGTCATTTTTGTTTTAACTTTTCATAGTCACCACATTGTTTAACTGGGAAATAATTGAAACACTTTATATTCAATTGCATGTGTCAATGAACAACCCACATTTATCCTCATTATTCTGAAAACTGCATTGTCTACGGTACATTTGATAGAAGAAATGTGCCATTTCATCTGTGATAAGATTTAAATGTAAATTATTCGCAATGTCGTGTTTTCCATTTGATATCAAAAGGGGCGGGTAGAAGCTCAGTCTGTAGGGACTTGGCTTGGGAACCGAAGGGTCACAGGTTTAAGTTCCCAAACAGACCATATGGAGCAGTTCAACTACTGGGCACTGCCATGGTGCCTTTTTGCAAGGCCCCAGACACCCCCACTGCTACCCGGTCGATGTACAATACCTGCTGTGTGTGACAAAGTGTGCTTGAGTGTTTCATTTGAATCCTCTGTTTCTGTTAAAAGTTATATAAATCTTTCTCGAGATCTTTAAAGGTGACATGTCATGCTTTCCCGGTTATTACCCGTCCCCTTGTGTGTTATGAAGGTTTTTCTGCATGTAAACGGTGTGCAGAGTCAAAACCCTCAAAGTACACCCTGTAGCGAGTAAAACTCTAAAACAGAAAATACCTCCCCAAAACGCCTCGTTGGTGAAACGTCATCATCCATTTGATTCTTCCGGGTACGGGTCCATTTAGTTCCGGGTACGTGCTTTCGTAAGCACGTACCCGGAACTAAATGGGCCAATCCGTGGAGCCGTTACGTTACGTCCGCGGAGCCGTTACGTTAAGCCCCCGCTGATTGGTCCAAATTGACCAATCCACGGACTTCCTCACACACAGTGCAGGCAGCTCCCTGGCTGCTGCAGGCTGATAACAGACAGTTGGGATTGCGCAAAATTCTCTCTGCAGACCCATTCTCACAGCGTTTATCAACCTATAAACCTTTTTCTTACTCAATATCAAGCCACACTTATTGTTTTTATTTCGGCTGTGACTTTATGTGTGTTCAGGTTGAGTTTGGCTGTGTAGGAGGGGGGGGGGGGAGCTGCAGCGAGCCGTTTAGTGGTGAAAGTGAATACTGCTGAATACACATACTTTACAGCGATGCTGTATGCGAAACCAATGTGAGTTTGGAAAATTGCACAGTATTTTTCTATTTTAGTATACCTCAACAATGGAATTATGATCAGTGGAAATGGCCATGACATGTGATCTTTAACATTGTATATGTAACACTTGAAAAATGCCATGTAAGTCCCAGAATGTACACATGTGAAATGGCTTTCCTCATTTGGATAACACTTTCTCACTTTCGATAAATTCCTTCGGTATAAAAACTCTTCAAAAAGTTCTAATTAATAATAATAATACATTTATTTTGTTAGCGCTTTTACAGGTGCTCAAAGACGCTTTACAGATATAGTGAAAAGAAAAGAACAACAAATAAATATATATAGTTAAAGTCAAATAATACAAAAACAATCACACATTAAAAGCCAGATTGAAGAGGTGAGTTTTTGTGAGTTTTTTGAAGGTGGTGAGGTCAGTGCAGTCTCTGATGGGTTGTGGGAGTGAGTTCCAGAGGGAGGGGGGCAGCGACGGAGAAGGCTCTGTCCCCCCAGGTCCTGTGATTGATGCGGGTGGGGATGGATAGGAGGTTGGCTTCTGATGAGCAGAGGCAGCGGGAAGGGGTGTGGTGGTGCAGCAGGTCTGTGAGGTAGGGGGGGGGGGGCTGATTGTTGAGGGCTTTGTGAGTAACGAGGAGGACTTTGAAGTCGATTCTTTGACGGACGGGGAGCCAGTAGAGGTTCTGGAGGACGGGACTGATGTGGTCTCAGGAGCGGGTGTGGGTGAGGAGGCGGGCAGCAGAGTTCTGGATACGTTGGAGTTTATTGAGGAGGTTGGATGGTATGCCGTAGAGGATGCTATTGCAGTAGTCGAGTCGTGATGTGATGAATGCATGGATCAGGGTTTCAGCAGCAGAGGAGGAGAGTGATGGGTGGAGACGGGCAATGTTTTTGAGGTGGAAAAAGGCGGTCCTGGTGATGTGATTGATGTGATGATGGAATTTGAGCTGACTGTCGAAGATGACTCCGAGGTTGCGGATGTGAGGGGGGGAGATAGAGTGTGGCTGTCAATGGTGAAGTTGAAATTCTGGATGGCTTTGGTACGGGATGGGGGGCCGACAATGATGATGTCTGATTTGGCACTGTTCAGTTGGAGATAGTTTGTTTGCATCCATGCTTTTATTTCTGAGAGACAGTTGGTGAGAGTGGAGTGTGTTGTGGGGGTGATGGTTTTTGTTGAGATATAAAGTTGGCGTAGCAGTGAAATTGAAGGTTGCGGCGAAGAAAGATTTTGCCAAGGGGGAGCATGTAGAGGATGAAGAGGAGGGGGCCAAGCACCGAACCCTGGGGGACGCCTTGGGACAGAGGAGCAGTGGAGGAGGTGCAGTTATTAATGTTGATAAACTTATGTCTGTCGTGAGGTAGGATTTCAGCCAGGAGAGTGCAGTGTTGGTGATGTTGAGTGATGATTCGAGGAGGGACAGCAAGATGGTGTGGTTGATGGTGTTGAATGCTGCGGTGAGGTCGAGGAGGATGAGGATGTTCAGGTTGCCGGAGTCAGAGGAGAGGAGGAGGTCGTTTGTGATTTTCAGAAGAGCTGTTGCTGTGCTGTGTTTTGATCGGAAACCGGATTGAAATGGCTCAAAGAGTTCATTGGAGCTGAGGTGGGATTTAAGTTGTGAGGCAATGACACGTTCAAGTATTTTTGACAGAAAGGGGAGATTTGAGATGGGCCGGAAGTTGGACATGATGTCAGGTGTGAGTCCAGGTCTTTTGAGAATGGGTGTGACAGCAGCCAGTTTGAGAGAGGGGGGAACTGATCCAGATCTGAGGGAGGAGTTAATGATGGTGGCGATGAGTTGGGAGATGTTTAACAAATTTGGAGGGCATTGGGTCAAGTGTGCAGGTGAAGTTAATTCCAGTCATGAAGTCGGACAGTTGCATGGGGGTCACAGGGGAGAAGTGGTACAGGGGCTGTGAGGTGAAGGGGGGGAGCCAGGAGGGGAAGTGGGGGGTGCTGATGAGGGTGTCAGATTGTTGTAAATGTTGCTGATTTTGGTTTGGAAAAACGAGAGGAAGGAGTTCGGTGGTGAAGGATGAGGTGGCGTTGTCACAGGGTTTGAGAAGTTTGCTGATGGTGGAGAACAGACGCTTGGGGTTGCTGGAGCCAGACTGAATGAGTTGTGAGTAGTAATAGTCCAGGCTGCTTTGAGTGCGTTACTTCTTCTTCTCTTCTTTCGTGTAACGTCAGAGGTCCAACTCGGTGTCGTGTAGCCATGCCCGCATCCTTGGTCCTAGGTCGAAGAGGCTGGCTTCCGAGGGTGGTCTATATAAAGGGCAGGTGGTTATTATATGTGTTACTGTACTGCTGGAGATAGTCTTTGTAGATTTGTAGATGGACTGTTTGTGTGGTTTTCTTGTGTTGGCGTTCCAGTTGCCGTTTCCTTGATTTCATTTGGCGGAGTTCGGGGGTATACCAGGGGGCGGAGTGTATGAAAGAGAAATTTTTTGTTTTTGTGGGGGCCAGTTCATTGAGACAGAAGGAGAGGGTGATGTTATAATAGTCCACAAGCTCAGATGGGTTTTCAGAAAGTGGGGGGGGGAGACAGACAGACATCTTGCAGGTAATGGAGGCAGTGATTGCTGAAGGTGAGATGGATTTGAGATTTCTGTAGGTTATTGTGCGTTTTAGCTTTTGGGCGGGAATGGGGATGTTGATGTCCATGATAATGGCCAGGGCCCAAGAGTTCAAAACTTTTAATCTCCATCAGATCCGATCAGATTTTGAAATCCCATTTTTTGTGATCCAGGATCAGACAAGTCGGCCAAATGTTGTCCCTGGAGTTCAAAGCAATTCAGGATAGGATCAGCCTGATCCAGATTACGACTTTTTAAGATGACTAGATCCTGAATATCAGTGCTTTAATCCTACCGATCGCCATCTAGTGGACATGAAAAATAATACAAGGAAGACAAGAGATCAGGGGCCGTATTCACAAAGCATTTTATCTTACCGCTAGGAGTGCTCCTAACTCGCGCTAAAACATTTTACGTAGGAGTTTTTTCTTAAAAGTTATTCACAAAGCCGCTGAGACCTACTCATACTAAGGATAAATCACTAAGAGTGAACTAAGAGTGACGCGCCGTTGCTATGGATGACGTCGATTCTCGTGCATGAGTTTCGAAGCGGTCAGTACGGTGATTGGTTGTTCAGAGCAGGTGGTCTCGGTGAAACTCATCCGCAACATCCCACAAACGAGCCCACTAAATCACCGAAAAACAAGGAAATAGCCTCGGCTAGAAATGTATTCCTATCAAATAGTTATGGACAGTGCAGTTAGCAGAATACACGCATGATGACAAGTTTGTGCAGACCACGATAATGACGTTGTATATGCACGTTAAAGAGAGAGAGCAAACAATAAAAATACGTAAATTGCATTAAATCAAGGAGGCAATTAAAAGCAATTGTTACTGCTGGTCAGGGGTGGACTGGCCATCTGGCATACCGGGCATCGTCCCGGTGGGCCGTTGACTCAACGGGCCGGTCGGATTAGTCACTCGCCCCCCCCCCCGCTGGCGATTTACTAGCGGACCGAGGTGGGCCGGTCGGAGAAGTCACTCGCACCCCCCCGTGAAAAAGGAGATTGAGGGGTATGCATGCAATAATTGCAATAGGCTACATGAAAAACCTTTCTGTTTAATATTTACAGAAGAATTACAATGTGCAACTGTTCAACCCGCTTCCCAAAAATGTGTTACAAATTATATATATATCTTCCCCACAGGAGAAATCAAGATGAAAGTCCAGCTGCAGCATCACATCACACAGCTCTTCCTCTTCTGAGTTTTTGTGAATAGGTCTTACTGAGTTAGGAGTCCTCTCGAGGACTTTTAAGCTCTCCTAAACTTAGGTGCTACTTTTAAGCCTAAAATACTTTGTGAATTGCTCTTAGTGAAAAAAATTAGGAGTCCTAAATTTAAGACTGACACGCCCATTATGTTTAGGAGTTTCTCCTAAATTCGCCAGTTAGGAGCTACTTTTAGCCTTAAGATCCTTTGTGAATACGGCCCCAGATTGCAGAGACATCTATTGTCCGCACTTACGTTTGAAAGGTGATGACAGATGATGGACTGTTTTTTTGTTGAAGATATTTTTTCTTTAAAGGTGAGGTGTCATGGCCATTTCCACTGATCATAATTCCATTGTTGAGGTATACTAAAATAGAAAAATACTGTGCAATTTTCCAAACTCACATTGGTTTCGCATACAGCATCTCTGTAAAGTGTGTGTATTCACTTTCTCCACTAGACGGCTCGCTGCAGCTGCTCCCCCCCCCTCCCTGTGAGCCCAGTGTGCTCCAATTGGTCAGCTCGGCCCCTCTGTTCTGATTAGTCAACCACCAGAGAGGCTCCTCCGAAAGCTGGCTTCAGTTAGCTGCTAGCTAGCTGAAAACACCAACGGTAGCACACACCATCATATGCCAATATATACACCTTACACACCCTATAACATGTACAGATTCGAGTATAGACATTTGAGGCGTAGAACGGAAGAAGAGTACGTTATTTTTACCTGTAACAAACTACTTTGTTTGATGAAAAATCAAATCATGGTTTGCTATATATGAATGATATGTTATATGAGCAAATACTTCAGGGAAGAAAGGCTACTAAGTATTTTCTATCAAACTTTATTTTAGAAATGTACAAAATGAACATACATATACATATATACATATATACATGGTATATCATCCATTCCTCCCCTTATAGGCGTTGTCCCCTTTTCGCCGTCTTGCAAGCTACAACGGGGGCTGTTACGAGGCATCAGAGTGGTCGTCTCGATCATGTATTGTCCGCCAGGAGTTTCCTGATCTGGCTGGATGAAATCAAATGCAAATCAGAAAATATTATATAATAGAAACGTAGTTGTTTTAGATTCGTTAGTAGTAGTTGTGGTAGGAGTGTGTATCTCAACACCGTTAGACATTGCCAGCTAATATGCTAACCTAGCTTCCTTGTTTACCTTGGTAGAATATGAACCACTAGCTTTTGTTCATAGTGGTTTTATTACACTACATCATACTCCTGGTGATTTCCCTCCGAGATGGAAATTACCCGGAGGATACTGTGCATGCTAACGAGGCTAGCTATACATGCTCGGCAAACACATTGTTTTCATGCCAGCTACAAGGAATGACCGAACGTAGTCCGCTGTATAAGATTGCAATTGTAAACACGTTATTGCTAGCCTAATATGAACGTTAGCTCGGAGAAAAGGCAACTAATGTAGTGTAATAAAACCACTATGAACAAAAGCTAGTGGTTCATATT
>CALSBZ010044660.1:201695-222622 GCA_943591055.1 Gobionotothen gibberifrons | reverse complement strand
TGTAAAGCCATCTGCTGACATTGTAGTTTATATGTGTAAACGTTAGCAACTGAGTTAGCTCAGTTAGCACCGTGTCAATGGCTCAGCACCCCAAAAAACGTTTACCCATTTTCACAGTTGTGGTAGATATAGCTTGCTTGTTTTAAACATCATAAATACACAAACAACAATGAATACTTACAGATTGGGTACCCGAATCTCCCGCTGGTCCAAACAAAGTAGGAACAGCATCGTCCTTCAGTGTCCTACGCTGTATATATCCGGTATGAATCGCTTCATGTTTTGTGAAGCTATTCGCCCGTGAAATGCCGCACACACAGTAAAATACCGGCTCCAACATCTGAAGGAACAGTGTTAAAAAGGAATGTCAACCACTGACTTCGTCCTGCCCTCGGTAAGGCATGCATTGAACATTTCCCCTCACAAGACAGGAAACAGACCCTCGTTGGCATGACTGGATACAGTTTTGAACTGAACCTGAGATTCCAACAGTAATAATGCTAGGCTGGCAGAGGGTACGGCCATAGCTCTGGGCGTGGCTACTGGGTGCTTCTACGACACAGCACCTAGGAAGTAAAAAATGGACAATGACGTATCTCCAACAAGCCGTTGAGGGGAGGGATTTGCTGTTTTAGAGTTGTACTCACTACAGGGTGTACTTTGAGGGTTTTGACTCTGCACACCGTTTACATGCAGACAAACCTTCATAACACACAAGGGGACGGGTAATAACCGGAATAGCATGACACCTCACCTTTAATCTAAATTACATTTGTGATTGACAATCTTTGTTGTGATACTTTTTTGAGCATAAACATTTATGTCATCAACATTTGGTTGAAAACTAAATAGGCCACCACAAACGTGAGCAAACAATGAAAAATAAAATTGATTTGCCATGAAGGCATTGTGTATTATTTCAGTTAACAAACTTTGCCATCTTATTTATATTGAAACCTATTTTTAAATAAATTGTACAGTACATTTTTGCTCTGGTAATCCACTGGAAATCCACCCCTCTGGTGGGATCAGGATAATCCAGTTTTTTGGGATCAAACTGATCCCAATCCTGTGTTGTCGGTTTGACCTCCCCAATTTGAAGATTTGATCCAGATTAAAGCTTGGATTGGATTTCCTGATCTGATCGGATATCAAATTGATCCTAATCCTGTTTTGTTTTTTTGAACTCCCCAAAATCCAAATCTGATTTGATCAGATAGGGATTAAAAGTTTTGAACTCTTGGGCCCTAGGTGATCAGAGATGTGGAGATTGAGGCTGGACAGATGATGCATGGTGAGACCAGTGGAGCAGACCAAGTCCAGGATGTGACCAGGGCTGTGTGTTGGGAAGTTGATGTGTTGAGAGAAGTTGCAGCAGTGAAGGGTTTCCATAAATTCAGAGGCATATTTGCAGGTCGGGTCGTCAACATGAATGTTAAAATCACCTAGGAGGAGAACAGATAGAATGTCAGAGAGATCGGAGAGAAAGGAGGGGTTTGGCTTCGGCGGACGGTAGATGATGGACTGTTTTTTTGTTGAAGATATTTTTTTTGTTTTGAACTCCTGGGCCCAGATCTTCAGACTCTCTGGTCCCACTCCCCTGGTCACAGCCATCATCTATCATCACCTTTCAAACGTAAGTGCGGACAATAGATGTCTCTGCAATGTGATCTCTTGTCTTCCTTGTATTATTTTTCATGTCCACTAGATGGCGATCGGTAGGATTAAAGCACTGATATTCAGGATCTAGTAATCTTGAAAAGTCGTAATCTGGATCAGGCTGATCCTATCCTGAATTGCTTTGAACTCCAGGGACAACATTTGGCCGATTTGTCTGATCCTGGATCACAAAAAATGGGATTTCAAAATCGGATCGGATCTGATTGAGATTTAAAGTTTTGAACTCTTGGGCCCAGGTGTTCAAATGAAGAAACATCGGGGATGGGGATTATGGTAGTTTTTATGTCCTTTCAGCAGCTATACCACCACCCCGCCCTTGTGGGCGAGGTTTGTCAATGTATGTGAATCCTGCTGGGGTGATTTGATTTAATAGATTCACGTTTCGGTTAGATACAGAAAGTCTAGGTTATTGTCTTTAATGAATTCATTCAGAATGTGGCTTTTATTGCGGATGAAGCGTGTGTTGAGCATTTTACTGTGGTTACATCAAGTAACTATTTGTCATAAAGACCAATTAAGTAGTGTTTCCTCCCAGCGCTCCCTCTTGATACTGAAAAAGAGCCAGTGCAGCACAGTTGACAGGCAACTCCTCTGGGAAGCTGAAACAGGGAGAGAAGCAGCGATGCAGTGGCTGAATCCTTAAATTGAAAGGATTGCGTATTGCCAGTCCGGAAAGCTTCCAATCAATTTGGAATGAGGTTTGGTAAAAAGGCGTGAATGCCTCATTTATCAAACAGAGAACTTTCCCCTTAACGCTATCAACATCTTGCAGCATGATATTAACACGAGATCTCAGATGGTGAGTCACAAAGAGAGGACAATGACAAGATGAGGACATGAACTGGTTTAATCATCCTTACCCTTTATTTCACCTCAGGGATCATCCAGGAAGGGTCTTAATTTGCAACGGGGGAAATGTGAAATGGGAAGCAAAACCAATACAGATAAAAAGGTAGTTAAATGAAGGGATGATAGATGATGGAAGAAAGCTTAATTTTTTAAGTAAAAGAGTTGAAATAACCAAGATATTTCGAACTGCATAGCTCAGGAGATGGCAATGTCACGCCAAGCATTTTGGTCCAGAACAAAACTATTAGACTCATTATCAAGAAATGTGGTAAAGACACTCTAAGTTCCCAGACAATTCATCGTAAGAACTCTAATTATCTTTTGACATTTCTTCTAGTGCCCATATCACATTTATGGTTTTGACTGAAGTGTCTTGACATACTGGGCTGATTACAATTACATTTGGTTAAGAGAGTCATATATGAATTGTAATCACAAACTTTTGACTTTTCATCACAAACTGCTGATTTTGCTCGGTTAATTACACATGTTGGCCTTTGTAAAGAAAAAAACTGACATTTAAAAAAAAAGGTCTAATTTTGAACAGAATAATTCCATACTCTAATGTTATGATCTTCCAAAGTTAGGAATGATACAAGATTGTCACAAACGAGCTGAGAACCAAAGTGCAACACACGGGAAACCAGGGATAGTCGGTAACCAGCTTTATTATAGGCAATAGGCTGGTAGGAGACAAAACGGCAGATAGTAGGCAAAGGGCTGGTCGGGGACAGGCGAGGGGTCCAGGAGATGGCAAGACGGGATTTGCAGGCACAGAACAGGTCAGGGAGCAGGCGAGGCAGAATAATCCGAGTACAGGCAGGGTCAGGAAACAGACGAGGCAGGATGGTCAGGGACAGGCAGGGTCGAAACCGGGAGAGCAATCTGGAGGTAAATGCGGGAAAGACTGGCATAGTGCAAAGTACGATCTGGCACTGAGGTGAAAGTGAAGTGGGCCTAAATACTAAATGGAGCTGATGGGTGTAGGTAGGGCCCCCATCGATCATCCTAGGGGGTGGTGGTGGAGGGGCGGCGGGAATCATAGGACTCTCCCGGACAGGTTTAATCCTAGATACGTGGAAGGTGGGATGTATCTTCATGTTCCGGGGCAAACTAAGTCGAACCGCTGCAGGGTTAATGACCTTGACAATCTCGAAGGGTCCAATAAACCTGGGCGCTAACTTCTTAGAATCCACCCGAAGGGGAATGTTCTGAGTGGAAAGCCACACTCTCTGGCCTACCTGGTACACAGGTGCCTTGGTGCGTCTGCTTAGCAGACTGAAGCAGAGTTGTTCGAGCCTGTCTCCAAGTCCTTCGACAACGTCTGATGAAAGCCTGGACCGACGGACAGGTAACCTCCTTCTCCAATGCAGAGAACAATGGGGGTTGAAAACCGTATGCACATTGAAAAGAGGAAAGACCAGTAGCGGAACTGATGAGGGTATTGTGGGCATACTCCACCCACAGGAGTTGTTTTGACCAGTTCGTAGGATGATCGGAAGCCATGCAGCGGCGAGTGGTCTCCATCTCCTGATTCTTCCGTTCGGTCTGGCCATTGGCCTGTGGGTGGAAACCGGAGGTGAGACTGACCGTCGCCCCGATCAGTTCACAAAACTCCCTCCAAAACACAGAGGTGAACTGGGGCCCCCGGTCGGAAACCACATCAGTCACCGGTCCGTGAATTCGAAAAACGTGGAGAAGAACAAGTTCTGCCGTCTCCTTCGCTGACGGGATCTTAGGCAGGGGTACGAAATGAGCCATCTTACTAAACCGATCTACCACCGTCAAGATGGCAGTATGTCCGTGGGACGGTGGTAGACCAGTCACAAAGTCCAAAGAAATATGTGACCAAGGGCGACGTGGGACCGGTAAAGGATGAAGGAGACCAGCTGGCGCTTGGTGAGATGGTTTGTGCCGATTGCACACAGGACAGGCGTTCACAAACTCCCGGGTGTCAGCCTCCAGCGTGGCCCACCAGAACCGTTGCAGGACCATCCCTCTGGTACGTTGAATCCCAGGGTGGTAGGAAAGTCTGGAGCTGTGAGCCCACTGAAGCACCTCAGCCCTCAAAACCTGAGGCACAAACAAACGGTTGAGAGGACAAGAACTAGGACCGGGTTGGTCCACCAAAGCGGTCTTAACCTCTTAAACCCGAAGTACGCCCACGTGGGCCCCCCCCCACACATTATTTTTTGAGACTATGTCTTAGGGCTTCTTAACATTTATGAAACTATTAATGTTCCATACCCTTTTAAAGTTAAGAAACGCCGCTAACTGACAATATGAACCATTTTTAGCTAAAAAAAACACAACAGCAATACCAAGCCTTTGAATTAGCATTGAGTGAAAAAATACTAACTAACGCTAACAGAGTTTTACACAGAACTCACGGTAGAAATGCCCTTATTTCTATCTTAACTGCACAAACAAGATATACGATTTAAAGCTGAGACTCCACAGAATCCAGACATGTAATGTCATCACTGTACGACCCCGAATTGTGGAGCTATCAGCCAGAAAAGAGAAAGTAAACAACATCCGGTTTCTACGTCTTACCTTTTTTGATTTGTGATCAAAAGTTGTGTTCACCGGAATAAAAACGCCGCTCAAGGTTAATCCAATGTCTTTGTGTCACGTAGAATTTTTTACTGATAATCCATCATCATATTTATGGCAATATACTGGGTATAAAGTTTTGCAGTCCATTCTTGCACTTTCAGATATGCTCCGTTTGCTTCTCCATTATGTCCGCCATGGTAATGTTTACGTGAATTTGGGAACTGCCCCTCGATTCTATTGGATCTGATGGTTAAGAAAAAGGTGTAAATCACACGAATCGACCAATGGGTTCCAGAGATATGGTCCTGCGTAAACTATAAAGAATGCCAGCCAGCCTAAGTACTTTACGCAGCTGACTTCAGATATTGTTTTCACGTGGAAAGGAAGCAGGAATTCCAGCAGCACCCAGAGCGCAGGAGCACAGAGCGGACAGCAGATACCGAGCAGATTACAACGAGCAGATTACAACATTTGCGTTGAGGACTTTTTCTGTACTTTTACTTTAGTCAAATAATGGCTCACAGGAAAGAGATGCTTACTACTTTACAGGCAATGGAAATGGTGACTAATGTTGACAGCGATGCAGATATGTTACCTGTTGATTCTGAGTCAGACGACGAGGATCTCTTGCAGCCAGAACGTAACCCGGACGGTTGTGACTCTGATGACGACATTTCACCACGGCAAAAGGTAGGCTATGTAATATCTCTCTTTTTATCTATTACTTATTTATTTGGTGTACGATTAAGATAAAATAAGATGAACCTTTATTAATCCCCGAGGGGAAATTCAGTTGTACAAAGCAGCAACAGGGTAAGCGTGACGAGACGTAATTATTGTAATATTTTTGTTGTTGTTTACTTTCTCTTTTCTGGTTGATAGCTCCGCAATTCGGGGTCGTACAGTGATGACATTACATGTCTGGATTCTGTGGAATCTCAGCTTTAAATCGTATATCTTGTTTGTGCAGTTAAGATAGTAATAAGGGCATTTCTACCGTGAGTTGTGTAAAACTCCGTTAGCATTAGTTAGCATTTTTTCGCTGTTGTGCTTTTTTTTAAGCTAAAAATGGTTCATATATTCAGTTAGCGGAGTTTCTTAACTTTAAAAGGGTATGGAACATTAATAGTTTCATAAATGTTAAGAAGCCCTGAGACATAGTCTCAAAATAATACTGTGGGGGTCACTAAATGTATTGCATTCACACGTTCAAAATGCCATGTTTACTGCCAAGGAAACAGGAATTACAGGAATTCATCTAATCCCTTTGTTTTTCCACATTTGTTTTCATAGTGATGGAGATGAGGATGAAATGGCTTCTGGACCCCCACCATTGTCTACTTTCACCCAACCCACACCTGCCTCACCCTCACATTCCTCATCTTTCACTAGAAAGAGATCTGCACCCGTATTGGCCACTCAGGCTGCATCCAAAAAGCACTCACTTCCAAAGGTACCATCGTCTGCTTTCTACCAGCTTTCTGCAGCGTCAGACACATCTATAAAACCCAGGAAGTGTGGCCAAGGTGGGGCTCCCACTCCTCAGCCAGGAAAAAGAAAAGCATCAGATAAATGTGTAAAACCCAGGAAGCGTGGCAGAGGCTCTTCCTCTGCCAGAACGACAGAAGAAGAACTCGGGTGACACAACAGAGAGGAGAATGACCAAACACCAGAGCCACTGAATTTCACGCCAGCCAGGGTCCCAGGCCCAACGCTCGACCCCACTGTAGCATGGTCTCCCCTCTCCATTTTCAGACTTTTTTTTTAGCACTTCCGTGGTTCACACCATCATTAGCAACACGAACGCCAACGCCCTGAAAAGAAGGTGAGGACACCATTGCACTGCGTGAAGTGCCAGGTACCTCTGTGCTTGACTCCCAAAAAAAATTGTTACCAGGAGTGGCATGCCAAAATGTTGGCAAAAATATAACACATCCAGGGAGCAGACATTGAGTGGGAGACAGGAGAATGGCAGCCAAGCTGTCCTCCCTGCTGGACGATGTGTCCCACCCTCTCCAGGACACCCTGTCCTCACTATGCAGCACCTTCAGCGACAGGCTGCTGCACCCCCGCTGTCTCACGGAGAGATACCGCAGGTCCTTCCTTCCTGCAGCGGTCAGACTCTACAACCAACACACTCTCACTCCATAATCGTCCAGGAGCGACGCTTGGTCAGGGTCCTGTGGCGTGCAGTTGTGACGCTCCTAAATTCCTTCAGCTTCATAAAGGGACGCAAATAGCTTTCAACTGATTCCAATGTATTCCCATCTGCGGCAGGATTTGACGCTCATGGAAGCACGGCATTCATTTGTATCGGCTGCCCTTAAAGGCAATGTGAGCGTCCATATTTTTCCGGAGTTTAGGATGGCAGAAGACACTACACTACCCAGAATCCCCAGCTATCGTTTAGGACTACACCATGTGCTCTGTTTGACAAACCCCGTGATTAGTTCTCAAGCTCTGTGATTGGTTGACCTCCAACTGCATTCCATATGAAAAAAAACGTTTCGTAAAAGATAAAATCATACTTTATTCAGCAGTGCTTGCTTTACTATTTGAAAGTCATCACATGAATGCATTGTAATAAATGGTTCGGCTGCATTAAATATTACACATCTGTCGTAGTTCTTTATTTATCTACAGAAATCGGGCTCAGAATAGACCGGAAACTATTAGTTTACCGTTCAGTTTTAATTAATTAAGTTAGTAGTAATATTTTGTTTTGATATTATTGTTTTTTATTAACTACTAGACCGCTGGGTCATGTTAAGACCATCTTTTCTGTGTTGCTGTGGGTTTTTTCCATCGCGTTTGTGTTACAAATATCAAAACAATAACTAAATATATCCGTCGTAAACTAAACCAGAAACAGCAGTATATTTTATTTTGTTAACACTGTAAACTTGACAGGTTTTCAACCCAAACCACCTACTGGTTAAAGCACGTTATTACACGTTTAGAGTAATGCAATGCAGGTAGATTGTGTTGCTTTTTAATTACTGTTTAAAATGCCTTTTTCTTAATGTATTTCATTTCTGAAATACATTAATGTAGGGGTCTTCAACAAGAAGACCCCTTAGGTCACAGGCTCCTCCAACAGTGCAACACAATAAAACAGATACACAGAAGAAATAGTGCAAGTAAATTCAAAAAGAAAAATAGTAAAAAGTTAAATAGTGCAATACGAGTCTACAAGTGATTGGAATAAGATATATTAGACTAATCATTTCTAAGTAGCAGCCAGATTAATGTTATGGATGTTGTTTCAAAGTTCAGGTGTTTAATAGTCTTCTGGCCTGTGGGATGAAGCTGTCCCTGAGTCTGGTGGTTTTAGTCCATGAAATGCCAGACGGCAGCAGACAGAACAGTTTGTGGCTGGGGTGATGGGGGTCTTTTATAATCCTGAGGGCTTTCTTTAAAGTTAACCTGGTATTTTTACTACATTTATTTTAGTTACTTTACAGATTTAGATTAATGATGTGAAATATAAACAACCCTTAAATCAGACTAGTTACACCTGAGTAAAATTCAGTGAAGGTGATTGTGAAGTGCCAACAATCAGGCGAGATATTTGATAGTGGGTGCTTGAGAAGACAAAAAATGTATCTGCAGATCCCTATAAAGCATATTCATTACTCGTTATTCTCTACTAATAGTTCATTAAAGACTGTATATAATGACTATTTTGCACATCCCTTTCAAGATTTCAAGATGTTCTAAGGTTTATTGACATATACACAACTACGGTGTATTTGTATTTATTTATAGAAGGACCATGCATACAACAACATTAATCTCAGCAAAGAGAAGAGATGCAATATGCCAGATTATAGCTAATAGCTCATTTCCATCTGTGGTCCTCAGGCAGGTTCATAACAATCAATAAACAAATAATGACATTGCATGATCTCTATCAGTCAAACCATTTTAAAACCTGATTTAAGTACAGCTTAATAAATGAATACATAGTACACTTGAAATACACTTACATGATCTGCTTAAACAAGTGCTTAAACATAGCAATGTTAACTATGTTTAAGCACTTATTTTAACTGATATTATACATGTAGTATACTCTTATAAGATGTATGTAGATAGTATAAGAAATGTGCACAATATGACAGTTTAATGGTGGAGGTATACACACATATTGATGTGTATATTGTCAATAAACCTTAGAACATCTTGAAATCTTGAAAGGGATGTGCAAAATAGTCATTATATACAGTCTTTAATTAACTATTAGTAGAGAATAACGAGTAATGAATATACTTTATAGGGATTCTATTAATATCTAATGAAAATAATAAAAATGCAATAACGCGCTTTAACCACTAGGTGCCCGTCTATCAGCTGTGCACCGTTATGGTGTAAATACAGTCAATCTATCAATTGGATCAAATATAAAAGTCAGCCGAAGTATTGTTGATACTGCAAGGAGGCGTATTGTGTGAAAATAAATGTAAGATGTTGTTTAACTGCTGATATATTTAGGATCCATGTCACGTTTCAGTTTGGCGGCATTTCCTCATGTTTGTCTCTGCAAAGCCCTCATGTTTCTCATCAGGGCTCTATAAATATACAACTATGGCAGATATTTCATATTTAATGCAGCCGAACCGTGTATTACAAGGCCGTTATGTGAAGACGTTCCAAGAGAAAAGCAAGTACACTCGGAATAATGTATTATTTTACTTTTAAAATATGTTTTCGGATTTCACATTTTACAAACACCAAATCCCAGCGTGCTTTGCGGCTAAATCGATCTGATGATCCGTTTCCGGTTTCGTATTTCGTAAGGATGTATTTTGTACACACATTCCTTTACATTTCAATTTTAATTTACATTAAAGTATTTCGTGAGGCCTTCTAACATTTTTAAATATAACTACGGTTGTAGTCGAAGAGTTTGTAAATGAACATGAACCGAAGCTGTTGCCTGGCAACGCAATCACACAACGGCACGTCCGTTAATTCCACATCCACCTGGATTAACATCGATTTAATACATTAATGTAGCCTTTGTTTCGACCAGCTGGGGGCAACAAGAACATGTTCACAAAACCTATCAATGTCGTTTAATCAACAAGGATAATCTGGTGTTTTTGAGTTGATGAGTAGTGGAGAAATCACTGTCAAATCAATTGACAGTAAGGAGAATACTTAATTCCTGGTGTGCAATTCTCTGTTATCCAATGGGAACGGGCGCTCACATTGCCTTTCAGGGCAGCCCAGAGTCAGCCGACACAAATGAATGCCGTGCTTCCATGAGCGTCAAATCCCGCCGCAGATGTGAATACATTGCAATCAGTTGAAAGCTATTTGCGTCCCTTTATGAAGCTGAAGGAATTTAGGAGCGTCACAACTGCACGCCACGGGACCCTGACCAAGCGTCGCTCCTGGACGATTATGGAGTGAGACTGTGTTGGTCCAGGAGATGGCAAGACGGGAGTAGCAGGTACAGAACAGGTCAGGGAGCAGGCGAGGCAGAATAATCCGAGTACAGGCAGGGTCTGGAAACAGACGAGGCAGGATGGTCAGGGACAGGCAGGGTCGAAACCGGGAGCGCAATCTGGAGGTAAATGCGGGAAAGACTGGCATAGTGCAAAGTACGATCTGGCACTGAGGTGAAAGTGAAGTGGGCCTAAATACTAAATGGAGCCGATGGGTGTAACAGAGTGAGAGAGAGAGCAGAACTGTGACACAAAGAGCAATTCCTCCCTGCTCACTCACTATGTATGTTATTGATCGTCTCACAGTCATCCATGATTACGTTATTTAAAACTTCAATACTAACATTGTTAAAAATCCTGAAAACTATTGTACTAACTTTTCCCCAGAAAAAATTACAGTTTTTTATTGTATTTCATAATTACAGGAAATCATATTCAATTTATAAGAATAAACGTTTTTTTGAAATGTAAAACAAAAACTGTAAAAATGGAATACATTATTTATCTGTTTTTTAGCAGTTTTTAAATGCGAATTTAACAAAACTAACCGTAAAAATAAATGATTTTCTGGTGGAAAAATTAGCTGCATATTCTGTAATTTTACTAAAAAATACTTTTGTTATGGCTATATATCACTGTCAAATACATAACAAATACTGTTAATACTCATTTAAAAAATGTATAATTGCAAGAAAATATATGAGTAAAGAAAGAAATATTTTGTAATTTTGCTTAATTTAACCACTACTTTACTTTAAACTGAAAAAACACAGGTATTGACTATCCTATTATAGTAAAAAAGAAAATACATTTTAACACATTTTGACTTAATTTGAAGATTTAATTGTTAAATATATGAATTTCATGTTATAAAAACTGTGTAAAACCATAGAGTTAAAAGAAAACTTGACTGTTATTAGCATGTTGGGTGCGAATTCCTACCAGAGCACAATTAAGATATAAAATGATGCTATAATCCACCAGTAACAGCCATAGACTGTGGGTTATAGGAGACATTTGTCTATGCCATGATACATCTATAAACTAGCTCATAGCTGTCAGCATTCACTGCAGGCAAACCTAATGTGAGCATTCACTTATGATTTCTAAGTAGAAGAAGAAGAAGATGTATTCATACCTCAGAGGGAAATGTCTTCCCCCACTCTGTTGTGTTTAAACACATTACACACACAGGGAGGATATACTGTACATGCACAAACACACAGAGCATATACATGCACAAACACAACCACATGCGGATAGGAGAGGGGATCGCAGAGAGGCTGCCAGATAGCCGGCGCCAGGGAGCAGTTTTGGTGTTCGGTGCGTTCACAACCCAAGTAAAATTGACCTGCTGATATGCTTTCAACACAAGAAAAAGCTGTGCCAATTTCTGACATCATTTAGCTTTTCAGATGATCAGAGACGCAAAGCTACCGCAAAGCCACTTGTGCAGCTAACGGTGATTGGCGGACAGTATGCAAAAAACACATTGAGTTTCACTGTAAGCGAAAAATGAAAGGATCTGGAAATTAAATAACATTAGCATTTTCCCCTAGGCCTTATCACACTAGCATAAGCCCATAACATTGAACATGCTAGCAAGCACTTACAGCCAGCCTACTCTGAATTATCAAAACCTTGTTAGCAGTTAGCTACCTGCTAAATTGGTATTAGCATTGCAATTACAGTAAAGCAACTCTACTAACAAACAACCAACTGTTGTGCGTTCACAACCCAAGTAACATTGACCTGCTGACAGTGGCGGCTGGTGGAAAATATTTTTGGTGGGGCTGTTGACATAGTGAGTAAAACATTTTTTTTTGGAGAAATGACACCTTAAATTATGACTCGCGCTACTTTTATAATTCAGTAACCACACTACAGTTACTAACATTGCCCCGACACGTGTTACTTCCTTACTTACTAAAATCAGTCATAATCAAACCTCAACACACCTGCAAAGAACACATGCTAAGGTGAAGCTAACACACAGATATAAACAAATAGAAAACAACTGGAAAACAGAGTTTTCCGGTTGTTGCCTGTTTTGAATGACGAATACACACTACCACCGCCTGCTGGTAAGGAGAGTTATTGCCACTCACGCATGCGCAGTTGCGAATCTAGTTCAACCGCAGCGCAGCGTCATACTACTTAATGAAAAGTCAAGTATAATATTAGTCAAATATGAAGAAGTTAAACTTTAAACATTCATGACTCAAACACTTTATCCAGGATAAAAGCCACATCTTCACCTGCAAGGTGAATACAGCTGGTAAAAGAAAAAGTGTTTGAATGCGTACATTAACAGGTGTGATGATGTGATACACAGTGCCGCGGTCGGACTGTAGGCTACGTAATGTTACACAAATAAAATCAATGTGCAGGCTTACGTGAACACTGTTCTACATGAACAATACGGGCAGTTTATACATTAAATAAATCAACAGTAGCTGGCGATATATGCTCCAAGTGGAAGCGATCCACGGGCACATCGTATCTGTCCCCTGCTGTTTGAAGAGCAAGCATGGGAAACAACAGCTAGCCACAGCTAGCCATGCCTTTCTGGTGTACCAGCTACGTGAGAAGCCTCGTTGATACGTGTTGTCTTTTTCACCAGCTTGCTGCGATATTTAGCCTACAAATCGGGTTGGTCCGGTCCAAGGTCTTTAAGCAACAGTTTATCTCCCAAACTTCTCCTTTCGAAAGGATTGGAGATTAGCTCTTGAACGGAATTGGGTGGGGAGTGGGGACCGAGGTCCGGAGACTCCACCTGCACACGAACGAAGCCATCCTCTGCGTCTAGTGCGTCACCCGGATACGAGTCACTGTCCAAACTACTCACAGATTGGACCGGCGCTGACATTGGCGCCCGGTGATAATCAGATTTGACTACGCTGATTGGCTGAAATTATGTTTCGCAACAGTCAGCTGCTAGTGGCTGCTGCTGCACTGGATGAAGGCTGATTTCTTACCGCCCAGGCGAGAGAGGGTAATGATGGTAAGACATGGGCAAGGCCAGGCAGGAAACATGTGACTTATCAGTAACTTTAGACATCGTAACACAATTTTAAACAAGATTTTATTGTAGATTATACATTTTACTGATACAAATTATATAATATTTACCTTTTTTATTAAAAATAAAAATAAAATATTTTTTTTTAAAAATATATATATATATATATTTTTTTTTTATGTGGGAAGAGGTGGGGCGGCGCCCCTATCGCCCCTATGGACCGGCCGCCACTGCCTGCTGATCTCTTTCAACACAAGAAAAAGCTGTGGACATTTCTGACATCATTTAGCTTTTCAGATCATCAGAGACGCGAAGCTACCGCTAAGTGCCTTGTGCAGCTAACACAGAGTGCATTCTCGTAGCGATTGCTACAACTACTGCACCATGTTTGTTAGGAAAGTAGCTTTTAGAAATGTATCAATGTTCCAAAATGTGTGACTTTAACTCAATATTTAAAAAACTGAGTGATTGGCTGAGGTGTCTGTGGAGACATTTGTGTTAAGTTAATTTATTTAGTTCAGTCCTTTTGTCTTTTACTTTGTCTTGTGATTTCCTGTTTTATTTTGTAGTAACCTTTCCCTCTCGTTTCAGAGCATTCCTGCCCTTGTGTGTTTTCCCCTCCAGTGTGATTATCAGCCCCTCCCTTAATTGTTGCCACCTGTGTCCCCTTACCTAGTGTGTATATATAGTCTGCGTCTCCCTTTGTCCTGTGCCATTTCGTCTTGTCTCTTCATGCCTGCCAGTCATTCCTTGATCCTGTTAAGTATATTTTTGATAGTCCATGAAGATGTTTTTGTTTAGAGTTTTGATCCTCCAAGTGAGCGTTTTGTGTTTTGACCTTAATTAAAAGACCTTGTTAATCTGACCTGTTTCTGGTGTTGTGCGTTTGGGTCCTGAGTCTTGTGACATTCCTAACATTGGCGGACATTATGCAAAAAACATATTGAGTTTCACTGTAAGTGAAAAATGAAAGGATCTACAGTAGAAGTTAAATAACATTAGCATCTTCCATAGGCCTTATCACACTAGCATGTACAATCAAGCCCATAGCATAACATGCTAGCAAGCACTAACAGCCAGACTCTGAATATCAAAACCTTGTTAGCAGTTAGTGCTACCACTATGCTAAATTGGTATTAGCATTGCAATTACAGTAAAACAAATAACCTATGTTGTCCTTGTAGACGTCTAATAATATCCATCATATTGAAAGAATAGGCCTTCACCATAGCATGTTGACAAAGCTAGTAACTACAGCGAAAGACCTTTACAATCCAAGTCAATTAACTTAAATATGTATTGTGATAATGTCCCACTAGTTGGTTACAACAATCTACAGTGATGTCACAGGGATTTCAGGCAGCAGGTAGTTGAAGGTTGAAGGTTAATCCATTTGCTATGGCTACAACTGCCTCGTGGAACAACAACGTTTTCCTTTCTGTTTGTTTAATATAGGAATGCATCTTTGTCTATCACACTTTGCTTCTGTAGATCTCCCATCTGACTTTATTGTGAGCTTGTGTTTTCAAAAAGTAAATTGAGCATGTTTTATGAGACTGAACAGTCACATAGGGTATTGGACTCTCTTAAAACCCAGGTAGGTGCTGTGGTGTTACCAATTCTTAAAATAATACAAGGATTGGATGTTCATCAAAGGATTTTCAAGGCAATCGATTTGCAGCCAATCAGAGACGAGACTTCTGCTGCACGCATCATGCGCTGAGGCAGACAGAGATGCAGAGGAGAGAAATCAGCACTTTGAGAGGTAACGGTAAAAACTATTTATCAACGGATTCAAAACACTCAAGTCTTAAAACATTGCAAACCTCAAAGTCCTAGCTATGGTATACATGTTGTTTAACGACCGAAAACAAAGTAATGTTAGCTAACGTTACCATAGCTAGGTAGCAGCTACTAGCATGCTAGCTAGCTAGCATGCTTTGAAAGTGAGCTGTTCTATGCCATCATTACGTGCAGTATGATATTTTTTAATGATGTGCAAGATGCGTGCTCGAGTGGCTGAGCGTGATGTGCAGTGCATGTTTCAGAGTTACTTTTTCGCAATATTATTTAATAAATAGTTTAGCTAGCTAACTAGCATACATTGTCACTAACTCCTAATGTTAGCTCAATCCTTAGTTTTATAATCGATTTTTTCGTGGGCATAATGTTACACAATGCACATTATCCATATCTTTTAGATCCTATGTTAAGGCTATAAACAGAGGTGGGAGAAGTTCTCAGATCTTGTACTTGTATAAGCAGGGGTGCACATAATTGTTTTGCCCTGGTTCTCAAAGGAGCACCTGGAGATGTTGCTTGGTGCATCCTTAAAATGAAATAAACCGGACCTTTTGAGGGGTACTTGACTTTATGAACAGGGGGGAGGGGGTGCGCTAGTGAGCACGCTCATTAAGCCTCGCAGCGAGCGCATAAAGCAGACCCTTCACGCGATAGCAAGGGGTAGAGCGAGGAATCTCAGATGCCGTGGTGCTCGCGGACAGATTACAAAAATTAAACCTAAATAGCTCGCGAATTATACTTTGACGACCGTTAATATACCTGGGCGGCCCGCCCAAGTAAAGTCTGTGTGGGAAACCTTGCTATCTTACCAGTTCTTATGCAACTCGCAAATATCTCTCTTCTCTCTTTTCTATCCCTCTCTCTCTCTGGGTGCGTTATGTGCAGCCCTGTGTATAAGAGTAGAAGTACTCCGTTCTTATACTTGAAGTGGTATTACTGTACTTAAAGCTGCGGTGTTATTTAAGTTATTTTTGCTCAAGCATGTGCAAACTTGTGTCTCTTTTCTCCCCTCAGCTGTTAGCTGCAGTACCAGTAATTGCAACCTACCAAGAATAAACAGCAGCCAGAGATCCTCAAGTAAGATTTCTTGCCATATTACAAGTTTTATCAATTCTCAATGTCCTATATGGTATTGCTATGCAAACAGTGAAAGGATATGGAAATCATCAAGAGGTGGCTAAAATATGTTTTTCTGCTGACCCTGTCCAGAGCAGTACATTGCTTTGCTTCCAGGTGGTTGCTCCTGTCTGCATGTCTGCATCTCCAAGCTCGGGGCATACCGGCCATCAGTGGCGGACTGGCCATCGGGACGTTCGGGACGAATCCCGATGGGCCGGGTCGGTTCGCTGTTTTTAAACGGCATCATTGAAGTTGCGCTGACAAGCGACAAGAGGTCCACCGTTTCCCAGTCCGCCCCTGCCGGCCATCATCTACTCTAGGTAATACACTGACTATAGATAAGTACTGTACCTTTTATAAAACCCCACTTTAAACACCAAAACTATCCCTTTATGATGTGACATTTTCTACACTGTTAACATTAGGAAACACTTAAGAAAGAAAAGAAAGCTGCAGGAGCTGATCATTCCTAAAATACAATTGGCCATATGATCACCAGTAAAAAACAACAATCTGCACTAAATATTTTTTGGATTTATAAATGTTTTGTGACTTTTTCCTTTGTGTACCTTAAGGGAGTTCTCCCCTGACAGCTGGACACTACATGATAGCAGAGGACCAGACCATCGTCAGTGGCAGTGTCCTGAATGCTGTCGACGCCCTGATGCTGATGTTTGCAGCATATTACTGCCTCAACATCAGTTACCGCTCAGAACTGGGAGCTACCCTGGAGTTCTTGCAGAGGTAAGACTTGAATTGTGATTATTAAGTCATTCCATCTTAAACCACAGAGTAGAGGATTGTGCACATTTCTGAGACACGATAAGTGCTCCTGACAATACAAGATCATCAAGATAAAAAGATTATTGTGCTGCATTCTGTTTCGCATTATGCTCTCGTTTTGTCTTGGGTTGTAAATTCAGCGTACCCCTTTCCTTTGCAGTGGTGTGCTTTGGCTCCTCCCTAAAAGCCCAAACTCACTCTTAGCCAATCGGTGGTATCAGGTATTCAGCTCAATGAAAATGACAGAAAGAGAGCCCTTTGTCGACAACAAAAGAAAACCTATTATATTATTTGGAAAAAGGAATTGTTTTCAAAGAGTCCTATTGAATAGGGATTCAGGTAGGACTGTATAGGGGAAGGTTTCACTCGGAGTGACTTACACTTTGGGGTGTCGGTAAGAACACACAAGATTCTTGGTAGCGGTTGATTTCCTTAACTTATTCATATCAACACAACATCACAGTAATACAGCCATGGAGCAGGTTTAGTGTATGTGTGTGGTCTATAACAGAGAAACACACAAGTATAATTAGAATATTGTACTTCTACCACCAAGTAAAAGCTTAGCAGGAGTGTCAGCACCTGATGACAATGGAATCTGACGAGGAAGACGCAACTATTTCTTGCACCGAAATGGGATGGGCACCGGAACCTGGTATTATTGCAGTGAACAAACACATTCAAACTTCTTTCAGTTAACTACGATGCTTTTACACCGCTCACTCTGCTGCTGACACGCACCTCATCTGCCCCAGTTACACACACCTCTCAAGATGGCACTCGTAGCTACCCACATTCAAATGATCTTCAAGTGACCGCTTGCTCCTGTTCACAGACCTGCTGCGATACTGTCCAGTGTGATAGTGATGCCAAGTGACGACTTTATAGAACAAAACTCTATTCAAACCAATGCTTTAAATGTACAGATATGATCATAACAGTTAATGAAAAGTACATTGAAGAGTAGCATTGCCCTTTGACTTCAAGCTGTATAACTGTAAAGACAATGAATGGCTGTATCATCCACAGGATTTGTAATCAAACACTAAATGTAAGTTTACTTCTGTCTTAACAGGTGCCTATTCAAGATCAATCCGGACAAGGGGACTAAGGTGGAGAGGAAGGAAGAAAAACAAAAACAGCACTCGATTAAGGTGCATTCATTAATTACAAACGTCGCTTTGAATGGAGAGAGTAGAAACACACACACATAGTCATGTACACACACACACACACACACACACTCATAACTGGTAGATTTCTTTAGTGTTTATAATTGTTATCTTTTGAACAAAATGTTGGGAAAATGTTGGCTATTGTTAAATGTTGAAATGTTTCATTGCCGGTCTATATAATATATTTTATTTATTGTTTTTATTTTTGTGATGTATATTATTATTTTCAATAATATATTGTGTATATATAAATATATATATTTGTGATTTTTTTTTCTACAAAACATCTGACAGTTAATGTAAACTTGGGCTTTTGCAAAGTAAAATGACATGTTTTCTTTGTGTTTTACATGTAAATGGTCTTAGATTTCATGAAGTTTGCTGACGACACGACCGTCATCGGCCTTATCACCGACGGCGACGAGACGGCGTATAGAGAGGTCTAAAACCTGACATCTTGGTGCCAGGATAACAACCTCCATCTCAACGTCAGCAAAACCAAGTAGCTGATTGTGGACTACAGGAAGCAGCAGAGAGGGACACGCCCCCATCGCCATCAATGGGAGTCAGCAGCTTCAGGTTCCTCGGGGTCCACATCACTGAGGACCTGACATGGACTCATCACACTAACAGCATCACCAAAACAGATAGACAGCGGCTCTTTTTTTAAATTGTATTAGTCAATGTATTGACTTATGATATATTAGGATTTGGTTTCTAAATGAGAGTTTTAGTTTAGATAAAGTTGCACAGTACTTCCGCTCATCATTACAGTTATTCCACAGATGAACACCTTCTGTTGTGATGCAATGAAGTTTGCTGAGGAAGTTCGACATGGACTCCAGGATACTCTGCATCTTCTACAGGTAGAAGAGAGAGTATCATTCATAGAGAGTATCCTGACTGGCTGCATCACGGCCTGGTACGGCAATGCAATCATATTCCTTTTACTTGCATATAGACTCTTCTTGCACTATTTCTATTCTATTTTATTTGTATTTACTTGCACTATTTTATCCGTTTTATTTGTTCTATGTTCTATATATATATATATATATATATGTTGCACTGTTGGAGAAGCATGTGACTTCAGTTTTGCATTGCCACGTCTACACTGAAGATAATGTACAAATGACAATAAAGCCTTGAATCTTGAATTTACGGTATTTTTTAAAATGTCTTTTTTTATCATTTAAAAAAACATTTATTCTGTTTTTTTTAGAGGTGTATGACTATTCTAACAATTATATGTTAAAAGAAAAAGATTTAATGGAATTACAAAAACATTTCTTGTAAAATGACAGTTCCTTTTTGGCAAAAAATGTGATAGTTAATGTAAACTAACGCTTTTGCAAAGTAAAATGACGTTATTTTCTTTGTGTTTTACTTGTAAATGGCCTTAGATATACGGCACTTTTCTGAAATAATAAAAGTAATTTTCTGTATTTTAGCTTTTCTTTATCATTTTTAAAAGATAATTATTCTGTTTTCTAGAGGTTTATGACTCTATTCCAACAAATAATATATGTTAAAAGACAAATATTTAATGTAAAATTACAGTAATAGAGGCTACTTTTGGTAAGGTAAGTTTCTGTTTTTTTACATGTTATCTCCGTATTTTATTTTACAGTTTTTTTTCCTTTTTTTAACGGACATTTCCGTTTTTTTACATTTTTTTTTTTTACAGTGTAGGGCTGCAGCTATAGAGTATTCTAACGATGAATTCATTAATTCGGATAATACACTATTTTGCTTTATTAAAAGAGCAATAGTTAATATAGAAAAGACAAAATAAGGCCGGTCTCTTAAAATGAACAACAAGAAAAATTAACATTGTTGTTTAAATTGCATACAATAATACTATCTGTCAAAACTAGACCCATTTATTGCATTTAAATTCCATAATACCTACTGGGTTTTAAAGAACCCATTTTCTGAAATGCAAAAACTAATAATTATTATTGTTTTTTTATTTCAAATAACTTTATAAAAAAAAAGGTATACGTCTTCTGGGCTACTCATATAAGGGTACTGCAATTGTAACTGCACATCTGTATTGTATCTCTGTGCCACGCTGTCCGTCCGTTCGTCTGCTTGACTGAGTAGTAGTTTGTAGTAATCGAGTTACTCGAGGAATCATTTCAGCCCTAGTACTAACCTCAAAGTCCTTGATCAAGGCACTCGCATCTTCTCCCAGATGGTCGATGAGACATCGGATGACAACCTCTCGTTTTCGCTGAATGGGGATTCCACTCTGCAGAACAGAGCAGTATTTCAACAACTAATACAATGTATTACTCTGCACATTACTCAAGTTGAATTTTGCTTTACTGTAATAACTTTAATGTCATACTGTTTCAATTTAATTAACATTAAAGAAATGAAACATTGTCAGTATAGTATGTTGTGGAGGGATGCAAAGTAGATGCAAGAATACAACAAAACATGGAACATTTGGCATATGAACAGAAGAACGAGAAGAAG
>CALSBZ010044660.1:128646-166695 GCA_943591055.1 Gobionotothen gibberifrons | reverse complement strand
AATGAACTTATTGCACATATTAAACCTGGAACTAACAAAGCTTAAATTATTGCCTATAAAAACAACATTAAATAATCAGTTGCATTCATTTCGTATGGCTCTATCTGCAGCTTCTGCAGAGTCATTTCTTATGGCTCTATCTGCAGAGTCATTTCTTATGATTACATTTTTCCACAGGCCGACAACAGCTTCAAAAAAACGATTTCCCTCAAAGAAAGAAAAAAAACTGTTGTCTCAAGAAAAAAAGTGCAGAAGGAAACATCCATGTAAACTCAGTTTGCTCTGTGATGCTAGTTCAAGCCAGATACTTGGCATCTCCTCTTGGGTGCAAGTTCATCAATGTTTGGGGTCAGGCTCTGAGCTGAGGAAGACCCTCAGGATGGAGTGAAGGTGTGTGCAATATACCGGCGGGCCAGATCTAATAGTAATCAAAAATATCCTGCGGGCCGAAATTAAATCCACCAAGGGCCTGATTTGGCCCCCGGGCCTTGAGTTTGACACGTGATGTACAGAGTCTACATTTGTCTATTTCCACTGCATGAAAAGAGGGGAAAAGATCAAACGCCTTGTACTCTAACTTACCTGCTACATCAAATCTAATATGATCAATATTTACTCAGAATTATATTCAAAAAGTGTCAAAAAAACCTTGCATTTGGCTATACATCCTCACTAGACTGTGATGATTAAGATGGACTTTTGACCAGTGTAAGGAAGACTTCCTCTTTTCGAAATGGAGCCAGTGGGGGAGGGTTTAAGCAGAGATTCCCACTTGGTTCCTGAAACACTGCGGCTCAAACAGAGAGCTGTTTTTGTTATGCTAAAATGGGCTCCTTGATTTAGTTTGCAAAGTAGCTAAAAACTTTTGCATACGGCAGGATGTGGATGCAAAGTGAGGACATTGCAGAGTCAGGTAAGACTGGATAACTGCTGCCGAGATACTTAAGTTTATTTTTACGTGATGACCTTTGCAGTTTTCTGCATCTGAATAATTCATGTTCTTTTAGTGTGGACTTGTTAAGTAAGATCATCGAAGCGTTTTACTTCTTTAATGTTGGAGATTAAGTGAAAAATTCATTCAATATAAACAGGTTTTATAATTTGTATTTGTACTGGGAAATACACTGATTTATTATTTTGAAAAGTCATACCAATCGCCAAATATAAAACAACAGCAAGTTAGCTTAGCATAAAGACTGGAAACAACAACCTGGCAAACAGAAATTACCCTACCGGCCAAATAGAGTTCACTTATCTTGTTTTTGTGTGTTTCTAACCCACACTAAAACAGTGTTAGTCAAAAATCATGGTGACTGTGCTTGACTCTCTGCTTGTACCTTTTCATTGGTACAAGCTATTGGACCTTGACTAAGATAAATGGACTGAAAATAAACAAGAATTTAGATCATTTAGATCATTTAGATTTTGTTTAGAGGCGATGACATCACATTTTATGTCCGGATGGCCGAGCGGTCTAAGGCGCTGCGTTCAGGTCGCAGTCTCCTCTGGAGGCGTGGGTTCGAATCCCACTTCTGACAACAACCTTTTGAGATCCCCCTAATTAACACTTGAAGGAAACAGATTCTTCAACATTTCTATACAGGGATTATACCAACCCACTCTCACAGTCTGCGTACAAATGACACGACTTTGCAATTGTCGTGCAATAGATACGCAGAAGTCCGTTTTTAGCGTGCATATGATACGGTGATATTGCACCTCAAACATTAAAACAAAGAGCTCTGTGGCTTCAGGCTTGATCGCCGTTCCAATGACAGTTTTAATGTTTGCGGTGCAATAAACGACACAGCAGCTTATTGGGTTATGGTTAGGGTTAGGGTTAAATAAATGTCAAAGATATGTAGAAAATAAACGCATTTAACATTCGTGCCTGCAACACACGCTAACGTTCACAACAAGCGTAATGCGGAAGAAAATTGTAGAAAAAAAACGTATTTGACATGCGTTCATAACAAACGTAACGTGGGCGTATCAAATGCACGCTAAAAACGGACTTCTGCGTATCTATTGCACGACAATTGCAAAGTCGTGTCATTTGTACGCAGACTGTGAGAGTGGGTTGCATTTATCAGATAAGACCACCGTCCCCACCCAAAGCCCCGCCACTGCCAAAATCTCACTCTGAACTCTGTTCAAAACTTGAGAGCCCTGTATAGACATACAGTAGCGTACTGTGTTTACTGAGTACGGGGTCAATAACGTAGCATCTCACATTCTGAGATGGAATTTGTAATCATTTACATTTAAAACAATAAGTTGTAGCTCCAGTTCACTTTGGCTCTGTATATCTGGTCCTTTTGAAAGGCACTATGTGTGAAATAATTGAATCTAATTGGATATTACTTTTATTAGAATGTATTACATTTAGTCTACTTGGCAATGAATACATGTCTAAAATAATTACGTCATACTCAGAACACAAACACAATGTTCTCTCCTGATCAATACAATGAGCTTCCATCATTTTCACCCCTGCCAATAAAATGTAAATTGAGCTGTGTACTGATTGAACTCACAGTAATAAATAACAACATTTGAGTTCTAGGGTTGTACTGCTCTTCATTGATATTGGTGACCCGCAAGTAGCTACCTCAGATCCATTCTTTCAAAAAAGTTTTAGGAAAGAATAATGAGCAAAAAACTGTAGTTTGGAGGTTGACTGGCGTATTTTGCCCCTGTTTTGTAAATATTGACCCTGGAGCAAGGCAGTGACATTTTGGGTTCAGTAGTATATGAGAACCAAGCTTTGAGGGACAGACTGCAGGTAGGAAGGTGAGATGATGAACAAGCAACCTTTTCTGAACCCTGATCAATCACACTGCCTGTTGCCTTTACACCTTCACTAGCTCAATAGCTCATTCTTAAAGGAAGGCTCCACTCATTAGATATTTAATCAAAACTTCAGTATTTAGTGAAACATTATGTTTAAACCATACCCTGAAGAAATCAGCGATATTCCCCGGTAAATAATGATTTTATAGCTCTTTTTGATCAAAACCTGTATATTCCGTCAGGCAGCTGCCATTTTGGCCATTTTCAGTAGTCACGTGATCCGAAATCGTCATCTATGCGTTCACTTTGTAAACACACCCTTGTGACAGTCGCAGTTTGATATCAGTGTTTCTTATCAACTGTAGGGCCAGGGGAAAAGGTTAAGGCAGGTACTTTAGATTCAAATGAAAATCTATGATGCATCCTCGCAACTACAGTCATTAAATGTCCACTTTTGTGTAAGGTTTGGGGGTGTGGTTCTGCAAGCCTCATTTGCAGATGCACCTGTCGCAGCGCGCCCAGAGGCTTTTTAGTGGGCGCGTCACAGGGATGCCAGGGGTGGTTCTCACAGGAGGAAGCGTGTGTGCGGGTATTCAGCGGGATATTCAAGTTTTCCTCAGCATGTCTATACACTGTAAAAATCAACCTATAAGATCTACTCAATAAAATGGGGGTAACAATTTGCACACACTTCTTTTGAGTAGATTTTACCCAATGTTTTTGGGTAAAGGTTACTAATATTTAATATATAAGACTTACTTTAAGAAATTAAGTAAAATCTAACTCAATTACTTAAAACGTATTACTTATGAGTAATATTTACTCTCAATCATAGGCAGCTGGGTAAAGATTACTAATATTTAACATATAAGACTCACTTTAAGAAATTAAGTAAAATCTAACTCAATTACTTAATAAAACGTATTACTTATAAATGAGAAATATTTACTCCTAATCGTAGGCAGCTATTTACTTAATTGATCCATATTACAAATTAATATTACTTTATTAGTAAGGTTACCAGTAAACAATATATTGATCATGTTTTTTTTTATTGACCAAATGATAAAAAAATGTATAAGTGCAATATGGTCATACATTGAGATTATTTAAACAGTTAATTGCATTTCAATTGTTAACACTGAGCAGAATCTTCAAAATAGTCATACAAATCACATTGTCTTAACAGTAAAGTGCATGGAAATTGTAAACATTAACATAATCTTCCAAGTGCAATTTACTCAACTATTAAAACCTTTAAATGCCAGTAAACAGTCCACTTTTAACAGAAAAAGGTTTCTCCACATCCATTACATTCCACATCACATTATTTTGTGTTTGTGTCACTCTGCACTAAAACAAGTCAACATCCACTTCCACTTCAGAACAAATTGTTTATTTGAGGCTCTGGACCTGTTTGAGCAGCTTGGCTCCATCAAGCTCCAAAAACAGTTTTTAGAATACCTCAAATGTGTATTTGAGCTTGTTGGGGTATTCCAGGTTGAGGATGATCAACAATGCACATGCCTTTGTTTGGTTTCCGCACAAATTCAAAACTCTGTCTCCCTATATGACAATGGACACATCTGCTGGTCCCCTGTCCCTGGCATCATGGATCACAAGCACCTTCAGTTTGGTCCACGACGTTGTCATGCTCGTCCTCCATGTTGAAAAGAAAGAAAGAAAAGCATATTCACTTTAAATTAGGCATATTAACAAGAAGCTATTATACAATATAGGCTTTGTGGTCTACAGTAGCATTAAGCCTAATCAATAAAACCAGGGTTTGACTTTTTTTTAATGATTTGAAAAAATGTGTGGCAGCGATTCAAAACAAAACAAGATTTCTAACTTATATAAAAAATGTCAGGCTCAGTCAAATTGCCCATCGATTTAATCAATGACATTAAATTGATTATTTCCTATAAACATAACTTTTCAGTGCATGATTTTATTTATCTTATTTCACTTTAACACCAAAAGAAGGTTTTTGTTTTTAGGTAGTTTTATAGGTTAAGTAGCTAAGCACATCAGTAAATTATCCCTAAATCATTGTCCTGTGAATGCTAAACCATTTATAAAAACAATAAGATGTTTACAGATTTACAGCAATAAATTGCATATTTATTCGTTAGGTGTAAGGGTGGTTAATCACAGAAATTAAAATAACTCTGTTAAAATCTTGAAGTGATCAGTCTTTAATGACATACCTGGCTGTCTTGAAAAAGGTCTTCTTGGCGTTCCCCAAGGTCTTCAATCAGGCACCTGGCCACTGCATCTCTTTTTTTCAATACTCTGGGCCTGTGAGGAAATGCATTTTAGTGAGAAGACTTATTTCTGCATTTTCATATTCTTGAATGAAACATTTAAATAAATGTACCTCATCAATTGTGCTCAGAAGAGGGCGCATCCTGGAGCCAGCATCTCCTCCTTTGGCACGCATCAGCTGGAGCGACATGGTGTTAGTGTACCCATCCAGTTTCAGCATCAAAGTCTCTTCCAGTGAAAGAGTCGTTATGTGTCAGAACTCCTCCTTGATCTAATAAAAAGCATAGGGGACAACACTCATTACTCACAACTCTGACAACAGTGAGTTGAAATGGAAAAAAATTAAACGTAACGTTCTCACCTGAGCCTCATGGAATAAACCAGGCCATCTCTCCTTGAAGACACTGACACGTGGGCTGAGGGTCACCACCTCCACTCCACTACGAATTGTCTGCAGGATTTAAAATGTATAGGACTTAGGTGCTGTCTCTGAGGATGTTACACTTATATTCACATTTCTTACACTGAACATTACCAACAAAATAACACAATTAAACATTTATATGTAGAAAAACTGTATTTCACTCTCACCATTGTTAAGCACAGAGCGACCGAACACAACAATATATATAGTATATATTACCCGGACAGACCCACGAGGAAACTGACGGCCGATGTTAGATAGACGAAGAGAGATGCTACAAGATAGCTTCAACTTAGTTAGCCTTGTGCATCATTTGAATGTGTCCCCCGCAAACCGTTACTGTACTCAATACTACTCAACCAGGTCAGAGTTTGTCATATTACTTGAACTGACATGTTATTTAATAAACGGCTACTGATTTTTGCAGTGTGCATCACGTATGCATGTCCATTGGATACTGTGTGTGTTCAAAGGTTGATTTAAACGAATACCGCCTTCCGCGCGCTGTTCTTGTTAGTACTTAGCTAGCAAACAATAGCCTTCTCTGCTAAGCATGCACGATGCTAACGTGAAACACAACTTGGCTGGTTAGCTTACATTAACATACAACTGTCGCCGTGACGCTTAACTCATTTCAGACGGCATGCAGTCAACATGCACATTATTGCTGTAATAACTATTATTAACAATATGGAGCTAAACATCATAGTGCTTTACTCTTAGCTCCTATGTTAGCTACAGCTATCTAGCATCAGTGACCGACTTCCAGTGAGTAATAGATGAGAACAAACTTAAATTCCTTGTCTAACAGTGAAGCAAGCAGACAACAAGTCTTGTGATGAACCTAAAAAAACGTGAACATTTATATGTAGGACATGATAGACAGTAATATCTTACCTTCCAACATTTCCACACACCAGGAGGAGGGAGGCGCGAAAGAGAACCGTGCGAAGAATCACCGCAGACGCATGCGCAAAGGGGCAGTGTGGGCCTAATGTCTTAAAGTAGATTTTACCCAGATTGTTTGTGTTTCAGTTGGTACTGTCAGAAATTAGGTAGTGTAGGTAGAATTTACCCATTCATATATACCAACAATGCTCACTTATATACCTTGAGTACAATTTAAATGATTTGCTTGGATAAATACTACCCTCCAAAATCCTTTTTTACAGTGTATATGTAAAATGCAACGGGGAAAGTGAAATACTGAAAGTAACTGAAAGTAACGGCCCGTCCACACTACAGCTTCAAAAAAAGCTTCCAACGCGTCTGCCCATTCACTTTGAATGGGGTGACGTCATGTTGCCTCGCTTTTCGCCGAACTGAATTGTGGGTAGCTTGGCTGAACTTCTCCAGCGTCTCCGGCTTCAAAAGTTGAAAATTGTTCAACTTCTGACGCCGGAGAAGCCGGAGAAGCCGGAGAAGTTCAGCGCCAGCCAATCAAATCCCGTTTCTGAAAATCTGACAGCTCAAGCCCTAGCCAATCAAACCGCGTCTAAACTGGGAGAGATATCCCGCCGTTCATTTCTATATTTCAAAAAAAGACGGAGGAGAAACTAATTATCGCCGTAGAAAATCACCCGGTTTTGTTTGACCCTATTAACTTACCGGGATACAACCGGAGGAACCAGGCATGGAGGGAGGTAGCAGAGACAGTGGGTGAAATGGGTAGGTTTTCGCCTGTTTGGGGATTTTATATCCAGTTTACTTTGTTTTAACATTGCTATTGCTTTGTATGTCGGGGGAGGGAGATTCATGTGATTGGTTGTTGGTCGCGGTGCTCGCAAAACATCCCCAAGCTTCAGACACGCCCAGCTCCAAGCTTTTTTTGAAGCTGTAGTGTGGACGGGCCGTAACCGTGTGGATATTGCATCGACCAACCTGGAAGCACGTCTCCCTGGAGAGGACGCGCACATAGTGTATCGTGAGTGGACTTTTTGTTAGGTTTTGTTTGTTTTGTTTGGCTCAAACTGTGAATACAGTACACTTGAATAACGCAGAAAACCTGTCTTTGTTTATTTTTTGAATGTATGCATATAGCCTGTAGTTAATACTTTTCCGTGGGGACTATTTTGGGGAAAGAGCAAGGCCGGATTAACCATATGGGCAACCTGGGCAAGTGCCCAGGGGCCCTTGAGCAAAGAGGGCCCTTGGTGACAAGATAAAAAAAAAAAAAAAAAAGAATCTTTATTTTTTATTTTTTTCGGTCACAACCTCAGTCATCATACGTACATTGTTTTAGATGACACTCACTCTTCGCCATAAATAACACAGCTTTTCCATAGGGTCAAATTACTGTAGGTCTCTGTGCTGTAGGTCTCACTATGTATGCGCTCAACTTTATTACTACTTGGTGGCAGTGTATAGCCGAATCACAGCCTACATATTTTACTTTTGTAACTCTCGATGTTTGACAAATAGAACTCCTCGTGTACTTGTACAGCCAGCCAGTCATATTTTGGCATTAAGTGGGGTGCTGTTCTGAGGTCTTCTTGAGCCATACATGTCTTGAGATCTTATCCATTGTATCTTTGTCTTGTGATTTTTGACTGAAAGGGCAAAAGGCTAGACCTACTTTGGTTGAACTATGTGGCTGCGTCCCTGCTTTTGACAAATAGGTGTGCGACTTGACATGCCAGATTGACTGACTGAAAATTCTAAATATTGGTCATGTTGGTAGGATTGGGTAGGCGTGGTGTTACTTGTTGGTACGTGGGTTGGGGGGGGGCCCATGAGTGCTCAGTGCCCAGGGGCCCCTGGTGGTACTAATCCGGCCTTGGGAAAGAGCAAATTATATGTTTACACAGGGAATGCCCCTCTCTCTCCCTCTCCTGACAGCCTGACCCGACAGTGAATAATACATATATTTATAACTAGTTTAGCTTGTTCCAGAGGTAGATAAAATAGCGACGTGTAGGTCTAACTCTTGTGTGTTTCGCTCCGCTCACCGAAGCACACGTTGCATTCCGCTATTTTACTGTCTTTTTCGGACACCTTAAAATAATGCCACTGCATCCCCATTAAGTAATAGATGGAACCGAGCATTCCGTGGATTGTTCCTATCCGAATTGTGGCAATGTTTCGCGATACAATGAGGCATATTTAAATATAATTGTGAGAGTAACTACAGTAAACAACATGAACAAAGCACATACGTCCTCGACACCAAACGCATAGGTCACGTCACGTCCGGTAAAATAAGTCATGTGACTCGTCAAAATGGCTCCGCCCACAGGGTTGATGTTATTTCGGTAATTAATCAGCTTAAAATCACTGATAACGTCATCGGATTAAAAAAAAAAAATGCGTGTCATGAGGATTCCCTCCCTTTAAACAATGATTGCTTTTGCTAGAGCAGGACAAGGTGAATTGAAGGTACATTCTTTTTGTAAGCAAGGGATTCTTGTTGAACAGCATGTTTCTTACAGAACACACCTATGTGTATGGAACTACATAAACAAAGGAACATGTATTCATTAGTTTGTTTGGATTGTGTTGACAAATGCTCCCAAGGACAATTAAATATCAACAGGTTGAGGGAAAGGTCAAGTATGTATGCACAGAGTACCAGCTTAGACATTAGACTGTACATTTCAAGATGAATGCTTTCATGTGTCAACTGTGTTGCTTTCTAGCACAAAGTTAAACAATGGCAAAACAATGATTTGCAGACTCAAAAGCCAGTCATCTGGCATAATAATGTATTTCCTTGTGAAATGGCTGAATAAATTGTCAAACGAACTGTTGAGAAGGAATTAAAGACCATGATTCACTGTGGGGGTGAATGATTGGTGCTAAATGTTCATCACCACAGCAATATTCTTTTTCTTGTGCAAATGTGCTGGCATTTTGCTGATGGCATGAACATCGTTTCCCTTCCAGTTTCTCATTTTTTAAAATGAGCATAAAAATGTACAGCACTCCAGACGTTACAGAGCTGGAAGGCAGAAGCGGGAAAATAAATTAGGTTCATAGACGCTGGGCACTGCTGAGGCTTTTATGCTGACGCCTCATTCTCTGGGCCACTTCAACTCTGTCTCTCAATTGTACCCTTTGGATCTCTTACTCTTTGCCAAATCAGACGGGCTCTCAATGGCCAGTAAGTCTATATCGGTAGAACCACTTTTCACGGCATGGATAGATTTGTAGAACAAAAATCGTGTTTCTGGTTGCTCAATACGGCTTAATCATTCTTAATGAATTACAAGGAGAGCCTGCGTTTCAGCAACCTTGGACAAAGCACATAATATTCTACTCGCTGGAAAGTCTTGCTCAGCTTTTTCTCTAATGGATCAATCATGTTTCCAGCAGAGTGCTGTATAAAACCTTGCTGGACCTTTAAATGTCAAACACAAGAGGTTGAGGACACATCTTTTACTTGAGGAGAAATATGTATTTCTTAATGGTAGCACTATTTAGAAAAACATTTAGTTTGCCGTAAGTCAGCAAAGTGGTTATTTGCATCACCTTTAACTCGTGAAAGGTTTTAGTTTAATTTCTAAAAGCCAGGGCCAGACAACACAATATTTGCATATTTTGTGCTGGTCCCAATGTCAGATCAGGAGCCAACCATCCTGGTTAATTTAGTATAGAAAGTGAACTTTAACATACAATCTATCATCAATGGTAAAGTTATTGGATTAGCTGGTTTTATATAGCCTGATTGCATTTGCAATTGTTCCCCATTTACACCTGCCAATAACATTAAATCTGTATCAGTCTATTCTTTCTGGATAGGGAAAAATGCATGTTAATGTGAAGTTTAATTGAACACCGAACACATTGTGACCAGAATGAGATTAGATAGCCACTTCTTGAGGTTGTGTGGCTCGCATTCTTCTTGGTTTAAAGCCAGTAAAAGAGTAAATGCATCCATTCAGCATTATCACATTCTGAAAGAAAGATTCACCAATCACTTTAAAAATTGAATTAAAAAAGAATAGTTGTTACATGACTTAGGGTTATGGGAAGCCTGGACGTGACGTCATTTGGCGCCATTGGAGAGGAACCAGTTTGGCCTGGCAAAAACTAGAAATTACCAATGGTTAGCAAGCTTTTTCGAATAATGATAAACGTTTGCTAAAATAATTATATCAAAATATTTCTTCTCTTGGGTTAGAGTCAGAGTCAGGAGTTAAGCTGCATTCATGATACGCAAAATGTTTTCTTTGCTCAATGTGAGGATGGGCGCCAAGCCTTGCAGTGAAATCAGCTATAGTTAAGTTTTGTTTCTATGGTTACTTTCCCTGCTTGCGCTGCTTCATACAACTTTCATTTGATTGGTTGATTGGCTGGCAGCTTAGGTGTAGGGGCACGCAACACATTTAATGTTAATTAGTAATGGTAATTTTCAAATGCCTTTTATAAATGACATTTGAAAACACTTATCTGTTCCCAGTGGTTGTTTGTGGGTATTTTAATGCCTGTGTAATAAATATCATTTTCCGTTATTTTGTGTGTGTTTGTGTGTGTTTGGGGTGGCCTTAAAATGTATGGCTGGAGTGCACACAGCAGATGAAATGTAACATCCGTCATTAAAATGAGTGCCTCTGTGTTCCAAGGACATTATCTCCCAGCATATTAAGCTCTTTTCAGCTCCATAACATTGCATGGGTAATTATTGGAATATATACTCGTGCTATCAGCATTTATCAGTTAACCAAATAGAGCGTGGTGTCATCAGTCAGATATAACCTACAGCAAATAAATTGTGTGGGTGTCACATTGTTTGTGTTGAGAGTACAGTTTTGGCCTGTGATAGCTTCAGTGAGATGAATTTGTGTCAAAGCAGACCACTTGCTGAATGACTGCAGAAAGAATCCATCAGTGCCTCTGATTGATGTCCTCCATTTGGCCACAGCTCATACGGGAGCTATCTGTGCCTGATTCATGGTCGGCTTGGATGGGGCAGTTTCTTTAATAGCTGCTGGTAGTAGATAAGTACAGGTGAAGGTAGAGGGCTAATCTTACAGGACAGTTTAATGTAGCAATATTGCACCAAGCATGAAGCAGATATGCTGCAATGATAGTCTCTGTTTATTATAGACAAAACAATACAAAATACAAAACAATACATTAAACAGCAAGAAGGAAAAAGCCTCGCCTCAGATGAAAATACATCTGGTGTCAGATCTTCATGTTCACCCCACAAAAGCATTGCGTTCATGTTGCAAACTACGCACGATGCTACACATCTTCATTACAACTGTGGTGTTTTACTATAAACAGAATGCATTTTAACTGAGGGCAAAGGAAGAAAATAAATAAAAGTGCATGAATAAAAGGTCATTTGCGCTACAAACTCCAAAGCTTTTATCTCTCACATATTCAAGTTTGGAGCTTGTTAGCTTCCACTGATTTGTTTGAAATGAAAAAAAATATCAATGGATAGAAACAAGCTTTTTTTTTCTTTTTTAAATGCACTTGCTGGCACACAATTGAAAATAAAATGTTTGATAATTTCAGGTTGAACTGCACAATTACATTTGAGCAACTTTACACAGAAAAGCTGAACAGGTTATTTTCATTAAGTTCACACAGTTGTCATTCCCTCTGAGTGCTATTCAATTTGTATACATAGGTCAAACAAACAGCATAAAATGCTTCTTTTAATAGCAGGGTGAGCTATACATACTGTGGATTGCACCAACTCAAGTATGGCACTTTGTCGTGATCTATTTACATATTCCATCATTGCTCCGAGATTTCTGCTGAGCATATACATCACAGAAAATTGCTGCACTCTGCAGTCTGTGCCAATATTAGTGAATTACTGCCTGCTGACCCTTTGACAAACAGCCTCGCTGTCAGGGTTACACATTTCTTCCTCATCATTATACACTGGCTGCTGACCTTCAGAGACTCCTCAGAGTCCTCAGTGGTCTTATTCACAGTGTCCAAAGCATCGTAAAGCTAGTTGTGTCTGTCACTGTAAAGACAAAGTCCCTGCGGTCTTAGATTGACACAGCAGGTTTAAATTAGCTTCTGTAATATCTGGCCTTTTTAAAACTTTTTACAAGGTCATTTTATTCCATGCCCATTGCTTTTTCTCTCTACGAGTGAGATTAAGATTTCACGGTGTGAATGACATGGTTTCTTGAAAGGAGGTGCTTGAATAAAGGCTTTTGCTGCAAGTTATCCATAATAACAAATTAGATTGCATCCTAGGGCTCGGCGATATAAACACACGTGTGATATGCAATGTTCTATGTTATAACATTAGGAACTTGGATATACTTTTGATAAATTAGATTGCTTAACAAGATACTTTTACATGCTACCCAGTCTTAACACAAAAACACAAGCTATCCTCAAGCAGTCTTATGCACTTTTTGCCAAGTTTCTTGAAACATTTCCCATTACATTACATTTTATTCATTTAAATGACGTTACTTTACTTATTACTCAACAGAAAATTGACTGCAACAACTTTAAAGCCTCCAAAACCACTCATTACATCTTACATATTTAACATGTGTTGGAAAGAAAACCCCAGCCAACTGTTTGGAGGATTTCAGTTAACACTACCAACAGATAGCTTGGTGTTAGTACCAGTGCTGTACGTGTCTGTTCCCTCAACCCTGTGTTCCATTAGATCAGTAGCTCCACCTCACATGGGAGAAGTTAGCCTTGAGGGCTTTCTGACAAAAAGGTTCAATTTTAAACCATGATATGTTCTTAAACAAAGTAGATTTGATGGCTTAATCAAGGGAGAAAGCTCTATATTATGAGGAAAGCCCTCAATTCTCACTTCCAATACTGTTTAATTTTCCAAATCTATTTCTTTACTTCTACCACTTAACACAAATAAACACGTTGGTTATTGTCGCCTGTGTTTATTTGCATGTGGACTATTGGGCCGAGGGAACAAAATACATCATGTCAATGGGGGGCAATTCCAAAGGGAGCATTGGAAATTCCAGATAATACAACAAAATATGTTTTTCGAAAACTGGGAGTTTATTTATTTTAATAAAAAATATCCACCCTGCAAACCGCCAGCACACAGCAAGCTAGCACGATTGGACCGGTCTGTCCAATGAATGCACTGAGACCAAAACTGATAACCCTAACCCTACCTTTCCAACAAACTACTTACATAACTTGTTACTGCTAATGATATTATTTTAGCAACTGACAGCCTCATTTCAGAGAACTGGATATAGTGTTAGAGGCGGGCCCCGGTTAATTTCTTTGGAAGTTGCTATGTGGCCCATGAAGACCAAAAAGTTTGACTTCCCCGTGTATAAAGTTCCCGAACCCTCCACATCCATGGCTGCGAAAGCAGCTAGGTGTTACTTTGGCGTCTTGTGCCACATTTCCACTGCCTGGTACAGCATGGTTTTACAAAACTCCATTTAGTTTTGGATATTTCATTAAAAAACAGTTAAAAGACAGTCCCAAACAGGACTGCGCTAATGTGATTTAGAGACTGAAACGAAAAAGATACTGTAACAGCAAGATGGGAACTAATTTAAACCTGAAGCATCACAATCTGATACTCTACACAGAGTACATGGACTTGCCATCAAACCAGTGATTACTGTAGACCGATCTGTAGGAACAAGTAGTAAGGCTCTCATTAAAACACATCAGCAACAAACTGTAACAACACCGACCAAGAGAAGACCATGGCTGTAAACATTACACACAGGGGGATTTAATAGGACTAGAGGGGATTGAATATTCTATTTCTATTTGTGATCATTTTAATAATTAAATATATATTCTGTCCGAAGCTTGCATGATTCTTGGTTAGAACAACAATAGTTCTTTGATAAATATTGAAATAAGTATGTTTTTAAATATCACTGAGCCGCATCATATAGCAGGAAACTACCAATATTAAGTGTGGCATATTAGTCTGGTTCTGTTTTGTGGGAAGAGGGAAGTGGATGCTCCAATTTGGTTTCCGTTTTTGGTACCAATAAATTGTATCTTTGCAAGGTTTGTGAAAGCTACCTGTATCTGCTTTGTATAAAATGCTGAAGTTGGCTCATCAAATAGCATCCTATTATATTTTTGGGCCAAAAAGAAAAGGAAGGGAAAACACATCAAATTGGTTGTGTTGGGGTACTTTTAATTAAATCTTCTCTAAAAAGTCCCATGGGTAACTAAATCCATTGTGTAGCTGAGTCTCTGCTACTGTCTTTAAGGACAACGTTTGTTTATAGTCAGACTTCGACATTACTCCCTGATTGGGAGGGCTTTAGGAACGGCTTCTTCTTGCTACTTGGCAAAACGCCGGGTAAGTACTGATCCGTCGGCGTGGTCATTTCGGCCAATCCTGAAGGGAAGTTGTCTGGACTTTCCCCATTGGACGATTCCTTGATGGCGCTGTAGGTTAGCGCCACACTGTAAGCAGCTGGTTTCTCCATACGTTGTGGGCCACAGTGACACAACTTCTTAAAAACAGCTCGGAACTTCTGGGACATGGCGTTGTAGATGACCGGGTTGATGGCGCTGTTCAGGTAGACGCAGAGTCGGCAGAAGAGCAGGAACCAGTTGTCCAGGTAGGCGTCGTCCAGGAAGGAGTTGACAACCACTAGGGTCCGGTAGGGCATCCAAAGCAAGGCGAAGAGGACCACCACCACAGCCAGCATCTTTGTCACCTAATCAAATGAAATAATGTGTTAAAAAAGGCTACAACAACAGGAAAACATAGAAATCTAATCTTTCATGCACAAAACAGCCCAAGAAACATTGAATACTAGAACATTTTTACAGCAGACAAGTCTGGTGTCCAAGTAGACTAGGTAGCTTATCTGCGCTCCCAGGATGTTCCTGAGCTAAATATCCTTATTTGTTCAAAGTCAGAAGTTTAATGTAAATGTCTCTACAGATTAATACCCTATTGTGTTTTACTCCTTAAAACCTATACGGCTCCAATGTAGGGCTAGGGTTAGTTTTTCAGGTTTGACTTTCTTGATTTACATTTTAGCATCTCCTTTTATTTTTTTGCTATTTGGAATGCAAATAAAGAAGAAAGCCCCTAACAAACTCTTACAATGAGGACCCTGGAAACCGAAATAGTCAGCATATGATCAGAAATGTTTCATCTCCTCACAAAGGAGATTAAAAAAATGTATATGGGAATACACAACTGTTGATTTTCTGAAAAAGATGCAAAAAACTATTAATTCTAGGACCAGTAGTGATAAGCTGCATCAGTGACAACAGGTGTTGTCAGAACATAATTCTTGATGGATTGTAACTTGTGAAGCCATCATGCCCAAGAAAATAAAAAGTCATTTTCACCAGCACTCTATCCACTGAGGTGCAGCCATGCTCCTTCTCAAATATTGTAGGTGAGAATGGAATTTTGGGACGACTAACTGCCACAGAACCATAATCAGAAGATCTGAATGTTCAGTTTGCTGGGTGTGAGTATTTATTTTCAGGGCAACAGTAGTAAAAAAAAAGTATGATCATTTTGTGATCATTTTATTTAATTGTATGCATTGCAATGTGAAGCCTTTAAACACACCATGGAATAAGCAGAAAGCAGCAGTGTCCTCACAGGGGAATGCATTCAAGATCAACAACAAAAGGGCTCAAATCTGTATGTTATGAATAAGAAGAACAAATACAATATAATTGTTCAATTCAAACAAAGGTCACAATTGCAACTTAAATGTGTTGTTTAAATATAATTTATGAGGACACTGGTGTTCAGAAATATTTAACAATATGGTATCACATGGTCAAGTTTTAGAAAACATTTGTTTTTCTTATAAATTTGGTACTTACATTTTTGTTAATTCCTGTGTTTTTTTCCGGAAATCTACTACCATAATCTGAGGAGTGTTGCTTCTCATAAATGTGAAACAGAAAATCCTGGAAAGTCTGAGTTTTGTTTACAACCAACAATGGGCATATATGCTGTCATATTCATAAAGTTTCAATTCAACTGTACAACATACAAATTAATGAAGACACGCCATTTTAGATGGAAAATAATAGTAAAGATTTATAGAGATGTATCCAACTCCTATGTTGCACCAACAGTGATACAATGAGCATTGTTAATGTAACAACCCTTTGGAATCTTTAAAACCATGCGATTGTAGATCTAATTAAACGCTATTTATTTATTCAGATGCTGTTAATTAATTCCCAACAAGGAAGCCTGATCTGTATGCACAACTTAACAAAGCCTGGATTTGTTAATATAATTACCAGATGTAAATACTGATTGTGAAACTTCCCCATTAATACATCTTCTCCATATTTATGTTGTGTCGTCTCGGCTGCAGTCAAGTGAGGATGATTGGATTGGATGGGGGCGCTTGCAGTGTCATCAGTGAGCGAAATACCTAATCGTGATTTCTCATTACTGTTTGACCTTTAGGTAATTCACGATGGTACATGGTGGATTGTGTCCACAGAAACACATGTGAGTGTGTGTTTCTGGATGTGAGATTAAACACAAGGCTGGTGGAGAAAACGCCAAAAGCCTATTTGAGTTGGAGTTAACTGATTAGGCAATCCAACAGAGCATGGAGCCCCCCGTCATTCCAGGACGACTTCTTCCCGTGATCTGATAAACAAATGTCTAGCTTTGCTATCTGTGTGTCTGCCGCGTGTGTCTGTGCCTTAGAGGATTCTGGGTTATTTTGTAGGAAGTATAGGAACCCTTTTCAGCGTGCCTTTGACCAAGGGAAGATGAGGAAGAACCCCTTTCTTGAATATGAGTTTCCTACACAAGGGATAAAAGATGTGTTTTTCTCAGGCACACTGAGCGATGGGATTCAAAAGGTGGCAGCTACACAAGCTCTTATAAAATAAAGCACCTTTGAAACTATAACAAGTTTTAAGTTTTAAAACGGAAGATTAGCTCTTTTTCACTGAAAAAAGACTGTGGGACGAATCAACTATTAACGATACTTTCTTGTCCCAATGGTTACCCCTTAATAATGTGTGGGCTGTCAACAAATCTGAAGGTCGGCGGTTCAGTCCCCGGCCCGACCAGTTTACATGTCCCAGCTTTATCGGGCAAGATATTGAAGCTGAATGTGCTCTCAAAAGCCTAGCCATTTGTGTGGCAGTGTGTGGGAATGACCATTACATTAGATGATGAGCAACTGGCACCTTGTATGGCAGCTCTGCCTTCAGTTTGAATGGGTATGTGTTGAAAGACTCGAATAGCTCTATAAACGTAAGGCCCACCCTCTTGTTCCTCAGTAAACACTGTTAGCGTTTTCAGCCCTGATGGTGTTCTTTGCATCCTTAGCTGCGAAATGCTGGTTTAGCCATTTACCAACATAATGCTTCATAACTTTTACTTATCTTTTGCGAATTGCTTATAAACCTGATTTTGAACTGATTTATTTGTATGAAATCCATTAAAGATCTTCTGTTTTGGACATTTTGACAGTTTGTGATATATTTTCATATATATTTTTTGTGTCGATTGTATTTTTCCAAAATAAATGTATTAGGATTTATGTTAATGTACTTTAATAATAGTACGCAATGACACAAAAATCATCTGTAATGGTGTTACAACAATGCTCATTACCGCTTGCAGCTGGTATTGTTTTCAGCTTGTGAGTGTCATCATGGTTAAATGAGACCTTCTGGAGTGGAGCGTTGGAATCCCTTTTTGTTCCTGGACAGATTGTATTACTGCAACAGCAATGCAACCGTGCAGTGACAGTGACAAAACTACCAGATGTGTAGTTGAGATTAAAATTAAAATCGAGTTTTGCTGTTGTTGTTGTCTGTTTTTACTGCTTTGTTAAATCTTATAGTATATTATTACATTCAGGTCAGAGGGGTACGAAGGACCCAAAACAATGAGAAAATAAAACAACTTGTGTAACTTTTGTAGAATATTTTTAGTAAATTGTACTGGCATCTGGAGTAAATTGTGACAGGTGCATATCATTTGGAAATGACATGAGTTTTATCAGTCATCACAATTATGCTTCTTTTTCTTACATTGATAGGTGTTACTTTTTTACAGACTTTTCAATGAAAGTTCTTTCTCGAAAAACACATTTCTATTATGACAGTCACAGATTTACTTGTGGGCTCTGTCTAAATTGTTTTTAGACACTATACAAATCAATGGTAACTTTCCTAAAATGTTAATAATACAAATATTTATTTTCAGATTACAATAATTTGGTAAATCATTCTGTTTTGAGAATAGATAATACTAAATGTGGTGCTAAGGTGAGGGCTAAAGCCACTCATGAGTAGACAAAAATGTTATCACTCAAGCAAGTTCCTGATTGGAGGAAATGTACCTGGCTAGTGGTCCAGATGGCCCCTTTCTCCCTACTCACACAGCTCCAAAGACAATCATTGATAACGCACTGATTATGAACAAACAGTGTCCCACCTGTCTGCGCGAGGCGGCCGTGGTGCTGCTGGAGGAGCAGGTGCTGACCATCCTCCCGCCCTGACTCGCCTCCTTCTTCCACTTCTTGGTGCTGTTCTTTGGATCAGATGGCAGCGGGTTGAGGAAAAGTATCCGGGCGATCAGTCCGTACAGAACCGTGGCCAGCATGAGGGGCAGCACGTAAAACACCGCGAAATCCGTGAAGTAAATGGGCAGGTAGTAAGTCCTGGACACCTTGTAGGCGCAGCTGAGAAGCACCACGTTGTCGTACACCAACTTCTCCGTGTCCGAGAGGAAGAGCCACATTACGCAGTAGACGGAGGTGAGCGCCCACACCACCATGATGATCTTCTTCGCCCTGGATAAAGTGCACAGGAACTGCGCTTTGATGGGGTGGCAGATGGCGATGTAGCGCTCCACGGTGAAGGCTGTGATGGAGCAGGAGGACGCATTTATTCCCAGGTACTGGAAATAAGTGATGCCCAGGCACCCTGCGTAGCCGTACACCCACTGTCCGTGCAGGGCGTCGGTGATGTTGGGCAGCCCGGCCGCCGTCAGCACCATCAGGTCAGCCGCGGCCAGGCTCACCAGGTAACAGTTAGTGGGGGTCCGCATGTGTTTGGTGGTCAGCACCACCATGATCACCATCACATTCCCCACAATCCCCATCCCGCAAATAAGGGACACCAGAAACACGCTGACCACTTTGTATTCATTTGTGTAGTCAGTCCAAACCCCCAGCGTGGTTTGATTGTCATGCACCAACGTGTCATTCTCCATGGTCATGTTATCCATGGTGAGGTTTTCCATAATTGAGAAATCAAAAAATTGTAATTACCTGCCGGGCCCTGGAAGTCCAACAAGCATAAATCCTCCAAAAAACTTCATTTCATCCACATATAATCCAGGCAAATTGTATTTTCTTCTCCAGTGAAGACAGATTTTGATATTGCAAATTATCAAATGGAACTCCCATTCCTTGAAAAGCAGTTTGAGCCTCTTGCTGATTGAAGTTTTAAGAGAGGGGGAAGACAGAGGTGGTGTTGCAGACAGCTCCGCACCCTGCTCCTGTCTCACTGCTCACACAGTCATGACTGAGAAAGAGCTTCCTGCAGCGTTTCATACATACACACACACACACACACACACACACACACACACACACACACACACACACACACACACACACACACACACACACACACACACACACACACAGAGAGAGAGTGAGGTCACAGAGAGGCTCCCACTGGAAGCCAACGACTAGATTTAGTCATTAAGCATTCATTTTATTTTACAGCTGATGCTTCATAAGAGGAGTAAAGAGTCAGTCCATATATAGATTTGCAACAACAGCATACAGTTTAATTGGAAATCACTGCACATTAGTGACACATATAATTAGTTACATATTAATAAAAATATACATATACAATTGATATACATTTCAACAGTATGCCCAAATTTGAACAGAGCCTATCTTCTCTGATTGATTAGCTGGTTGACTCTTTTTTTGATTGGTTAAACGGCTCGCTGCACCCGCACTGCGAGGGGGACCCAAGTTTCCATCAGCAAAAACACGTGGGTTTGCTATCCTGGCTCCAAAATGATGGAATGAGCTCCCCATTGAAATCAGGACGGCAGAAAGCTTACACATCTTCCGGCGCAGACTGAAAACTCATCTCTTTCGACTCCATTTCGAGCAATAAAATGAAAAAAATATTTTACTTAGATACTAACTAAGCACTTACATACTAACAAAGCATGTATATACTAACAAAGGGCTGGCTTATCTAAAACATGTTGAATAGCACTTCAAATGGTTTGGCTCTATGAAACCTGATGTACTTATATGATTCTGTTTTCTTCAAGTTTGTATCTTCTTGGTCGAACGCACTTATTGTAAGTCGCTTTGGATAAAAGCGTCAGCTAAATGCAATGTAATGAAATGTTATGTCTTGAGATTTGAACAATGCACTGCATGCGTTTGTAGTGATTTACCCAAAAGATAAACTCATAATAAATGTGTGATATATTTTTACACTGATAATATGATATTGTAGGAACACATCTGATAAATGTGTGATATACAGATATTAATGTCTAAAACATAAAAGACATATAAAACCTCTTTATTCCCAATCCTCAAATAAACCCTAAATGAATATTCAAATACAAATATAGGTGATGTCATAAGGTGTCTTATAAAGCATTTCAGACAGAGTTAATGAAAAAAGTACTCAACAAGAAAAGAGGGGTTCAAAATGTGATAATACTAACTTAGTGTTTTTGATACATTACTTTTACCTATAATAGAGAATGTACCCTGTCATATTGTTTTAGCTTGAGCAAATGAAATGAATGCACACACATATACAGTATGTCATTTATTCACACAGATTGTATACAGGGATATTGCTGTATCATTACAGAGAGAGATAAAAGCACCATTAAGCATATTAGTTCCTCTTAACAAAGTGTCCAAGCATCATAAGTAGTTTTGGGTTGTAAAAATAGACCAAATGTTCCCATAAAGCACAATGAGATCATTTAAAATGTCTTGTTGAGTCCTACAGGCATGCTTTTACAGTATTATAGGACTATTATAGCGATGGAGAACATTTCTAAAATGAGGACAAGGCCACTTTAGTATTATCACTTTTTGGTGCAATATTGTAATGAGTTATAGTTTCACGAGTTGGCTCCAAAAGGCTCAGCATGACTTGGGCCAACGAGAGACATCATAGCAGCATATTTGCATGGTTTGTTTATATTGTCTGTGATAGTTATGTAGTACAGTTTGATATTATTAAATTAAAGTTGTTTGTGAACCGTTCAAACCAGAGAAAGGGTTAGGGTGTGGATGTGCTTTTTGTTACTCATTTATATGGTATACTGTAGTGCCGAGGAATAGGGAGTCAGAGGCGGTGCAATGGAGGTATAAGAATGAGCTTTATTGATTGCATGTTCTCCGGCTGCAGTCCGGGAAGAAGAGAGAGAGAAAGGAGGTGCACACAACATATATAGAAAACACAACATATAATGTCCATGTGGGAACAATACCCCTACCCCAGAGTTCCGTGTGTGAATTATGTAATCCGGTTAAGTAGTGATCACTACAATACCTTTCTTATTGCCTAGATGTTTTTGAATGTCTCTCTCTGGGTTCTTGTTGTCTATCTACTGAATCATTGACCTTACACCCATTGGTTTGTGGACTGCCGTTATTAAGCCTTGAGTTTGGAATTTTGGAATTACACAGTCTTGTTTTTATGGAAACAGAAGGGACAATTTTTGGGTATGAAGAGATGAGCAAGGCCTGACAGGGGGTGAGCAACTTTGAGAGATGGTTAAGGTAAGCATTGACCTACAATGGTTAAGGTTAGCCTAGGTTGTCTGGTAACCCTTGATCCACTGAAATGGTTGAGGTTAGTCTTTGGACTCAAGTTTTCAAAAATGTAGGATTACCACCTACAGTAGACACAACCCCTGCCGAGGCTGGTACTGTCGGCATAGCAATAACTAGGTTGCCAGCTAACATAGCTAGCTAGCTTGGTTGGCAATCCGGTATTCATGTTACAGTAACTGTTTAATTGATTGAGATGCTTATTTTGGCTACCAAAAAAAATGAAAAAATGAACAATGCAGTACACCGAAACAATTATCAAGACTTTTCCAAGAGAAACAACACTTCACCTTTATTGTAATCTACAGGATACAGAACTTGTCATTCACAAGGTAGCAACACCAGAGCATACTTGTTACTCTATATGGGTCCATCATTTACAAAATGAACTTCATGCTGTATTGAAGTAGATTTGAAACTGCGATTGAGACCTGAAACTCATCAGAATCATTTTTACTAGATTGTGTATCAAGTGAGTATTGGGCTGATTTTCTCATAGACTTCTTCACAATATGACTTATTTTTGTAACCAATGGAGTTGCCCCCTGCTGGCTATTTAAAAAAAATGCAGGTTCAAGGCAAGAATGCATTGGCTTCACTTGTCAAACTTGGAGGTCGCCCCCTTGGGTTCCCACTGTTCTATTAGATTACATCATCCTAATGTAGAAACGGCTGAGTTCTTTGGAGCTATCACAACTCGGCGGTTGGTGTTAAAGCAATTCTCCGCCCTAGGGGTAAAGACCTGTAACATTAAATAGAGGAGCAGAGATATGTGGAGCTACATAAACCTAAGAGATAGCCTGCACTCATCTCCATCTGTGGAATATACAATGTAAAACGATAAATCGAGATGTACGTGTTTATGGTTTAACTGCTCGTGATTAGCAGCCCCATCCTGGTGTTTTAGGACCCACAGCCAAAAAGATAAACAAACTGGCTGAGGTTTCAGGCAGTCTCTCAGCAGTAGTACAGATTAGTGTGATTGTTATTCCCAGGGAGCCTGTATGGGCACGAGTGAGGAAAGAGACGGCAGAGGATGAAAATGACTCAGATCTCAGCACAGCAGGCGATGCAGCTGTTTTTATTATTGTCTCTGTTACATTCCCAGGAGGCCGGTTTAGCAATGAGAGCTCAGCGGTGTGCAGGAAAAACTGCCCGGATGGAATCACAGATAAATCTTTTAGGCTACTTTTTGGACTATGGACAGATTAACTACAGATTATGTGGATACAAAGTACGATTACCTGGTTATTAGTGGCAGTGCTTTTAGAAGTGAGCGTTGGATGATCATGATTTTAGGTGCTGCTTAGTTCTGTGATCTTCAGCAGGTTTCTTCTCTTCCATGTTCCAGCCTAAGATTTAATATCGCGTCCGTATTGATCCCCTCCCTGTCCATATCAGACTAAATGAAGTGTTTGGTTCAGGTGGTAGACCGTGACAGGTCATCACTCCTCACAGGCGGGGGGTCAGAGGTAGAGTTATTGATGCCTGAAAAATTCCTCTGTGTCAGAAACAGCAGGCATACCGAGTCATTTTACGTGAATGTTGATTGCTTTTATGCTTGCTATGATTTATAATAGCCTATTACTCTAGAGATTTAGGCTTACACGAAGGGCCCAAATCATAGTAGCATTTTTTTAGCTTGCAGTTAATTTTGGCATAGAAAAGCTCAACGTACTCTTTTTAGGATGAATACCTGTGGGTGGTTTAATAATATAAACCATTTGAGTATTATTCTGATGAATCAATGTATGATCAGCTACAACTCCTACAGACTGAAGAGAAAAAGAGTAAAGACATAAGGAAGCATAACATGAAAATACTCACATGTACCTTAAACATGTACTTAATTTAGTACATTTATACCAAAGTAAATTCTCCCTGGTGTTCCTGACTCTCACAATAACACAGTAAGTGGGTCTTTACTGCCACCCCATGGTCAAACCCTGCTAATAAAACATTAAACCAGAGGTGAGCCAAGCTATTGTAAATATTTGAACCGTGGCCTTGTTTCATAAAGCTGCAATTTGTAACAGCTGAAAGCCTACTGACTGCTTAAAAGTATGAGAACTAATGGCTGCTAAAGTTGCCTCATCTTTATTTGTGCAAACAATAAGTACAGGACACTTATACTGGTACACTGGACTGAAGCCAAACAAATTATTTGACATGTAAAATGTTACTGAGACTCAGATTTAGTACCTGCCTATTTAACATTTAGCTCCAGGTTGTTTCCTTCATTTGCTTCCAAATTCATTTATATTTATGAAATGCGTTCCTTCAGACTTTCATTAGGGCTGATATTTCACCTCCAGGGGTTTTTCTATTTCACAGAACAATCATTTGTGGACATGAGAGAAACCATGATTCAGAGCCAGCTATATAAAGCTTTAAAGGGAATACTCCCTGCAGAGATAATGAAGAAATGCTGAGACTGAATAACTCACCGGTGGACTAATTCACAAATTCTCAAACAACAGTGACTTCTGTTTTAATGTAATGCATTATTCAGCCGCTGCATGCTTTTAACAGAGAGGTATTTTTGTTTCTAATTGGAATTTCAAGGTAAACAGGAACATAGAAGCAGAATGTCTCCTCTTGCCAGCAGACTACTCAGTGATTGGCTCGCTTTATTCCCCAAATATAATTCACATCTTTGGCCGCAACTCAAGCTTTTCTCATTTAACTAATGAATGAAACTCATCCTGTCTGAAATGTTTGCCGTGTCCATACTAAGCAGCTCCTCTGACTTTGGGTTACCATTCAATCAATAAATCAATTCATTTTATTCACAACAATACCAGTACAATTGGAACACGTCAATAAGATCTCCAGAGCTTGAGAATAAAGGCCCTAACACACTGAACATAAAGTATTTACAATATTAACCTATCTAGAAATTGAAAGAGTTGATGTATTAAACTGAAACATTACAAGCTAAAAAAACATGTTATATTAACTAAATGATCTAAAAACTAATCTAACCCATACCACTAAATGGTCCAAAACATTATTTTATTATAATTATTTCAAAATAGATAAGATACAATAAACACAGATACAAAACATTAAATAAATTAAAACCCATTTCAGAGTAAACTAGAAGTCCCAAGCCTTTTAGTACTTTTAAGGTTTGACACTATTTGTTAACAACAGTGGCGGTTCTAGACATATTTTACGGAAACACTTTACGGTAAGGGTACATGAATCATCATGAATTCATGCATGACTTAATGCATGAAAAAGCATGAATTCATTCATGTAGTACTCATGAACTATCATTAATGTACAGGTATTAATGGTATCTCATGCATGACTTAATGCAGGAACAATACCTTAATTAATGCATCAACTAAGGTATCTCAATCATCATGACTTCTGAGTTATTAATGATGTTCATGTCTTCTTCATATAGATCTGCAATTAAAGTGTCAGGCCAAAAAACTGACAATTCCAAGTGTTGTAATCATGATGAACTCAGCATGACTTTGTCATTACTTCATCATGATTGTGCCCCTTCAAATAAAGTGGTGACCCGGTCGGTCGGTCATAGCAGTGCATGTAGTCTATTGAATTCAAAGTGTTGACCCCAACCCTGTTCAGTGTGTTGACCATTAATCATATGTGTAAACGATGGAACAGGTCACCACTTTATTTGAAGGGGCACAATCATGATGAAGTAATGACAAAGTCATGCTTAGTTAATCATGATTACAACACTTGGAATTGTCAGTTTTTTGGCCTGACACTTTAATTGCAGATCTATATGAAGAAGACATGAACATCATTAATAACTCAGAAGTCATGAGGATTGAGATACCTTAGTTGATGCATTAATTAAGGTATTGTTCCTGCATTAAGTCATGGATGAGATACCATTAATACCTGTACATTAATGATAGTTCATGAGTACTACATGAATGAATTCATGCTTTTTCATGCATTAAGTCATGCATGAATTCATGATGATTCATGTACCCTTACCGTAATGTGTTACCACTGGGGTACAAAAGAGACTAAGAAAGTGTTCAAGATTTTTTTTTAAAACATCAAATACCATGATTGGTATTTGTTTTAGTAACAGAATTTGAGCAGTAACTTACTTCCAATTGTATTTAATTATGTTATACAATATGTTTTTTTACCCTTTTTAAAAATCCTTTTCATATATGTATTCGAGTGGAAATAAGTAAGGATAAGGTCACAGTCTGTTGTTGAGCATCATTACCAAATTAGATATTAAACCAAACAGCAAGCACAATAATAGAAAAGAGCTTAACTGAACATGTTCATTTGTCAAAAGAAATGGGATCCGGCGGCTAAATACAACATGGTGTTGTGTTATAATTAGGGCACTATTATAACCGTGCACATCAGAATAGCTGTAAGAGACAATCAGTGCTACTGATGGAGAAAGAGAAGCAGAAGCTGGGGAAAGACAATTATCATCGAGCACCATTGAGAGCGTTATAATTCAAAAGCAGCTGTGGCGTGAGGGGATAACATCACATTAATTATGATAAAGAGGCGATAAAGAGAAGATGGGTCGATGGAACGGTGGAATTAATTATCCGTGTCGGCTTCCTTAATTACCAAACTGCTTTTTTATTTTTGTCTTATCTTTTCATGACACATACATATTTTCCTTCACATGTACGCACTTAGAAATCCGTTATTATCCTTCCATTATCCCCTGTGTCTGTGTTGAGGTTGGCCACACCACTTCAATTAGTAAAGTCACTGTAAATGAACTTGAAGGACCAACTGCTAAATATTTCATAAGAGTGTCTCCCACCACCACACCCATCTCAGAAAACCCACCACACTTAACCCCACTCTGCCTTTCCTTCCTCTTTATTCCCTGTCATCCTGCTGTCTGGTTGCACTCTTGTCTCTGGAATGCTTTTTAGGGGCTACTGAGGGTTTGCGTGCCAGACTTCCCAAACAAACCTAGTGGGACTGTGTACATGTGCTTATTAATAATCTACAATACCCTGCTGTTGTGACACAGTACCCAGCTGGAGACCTCCAGATGCTCTCTGCCAGCAGGTGGTGAGAGGTGTACCTTCCTTGACCTACAACAGTGTTTTAAATATGATATAAAGCTAAATTAACTATGAAAACTGAAAGGATTTTCCTGTCTTATTCATTCATTTTCTCTTTTCTCTTGCATTCTTAATTGGGTTGAATGAAAGGGCAACCTTTGGGTCAAGTCCACTGATGGCAAAAAGAAGTCTGATTGTATAGAAGTCTGCGAGAAAATGACTCTAATTCTCAATTGAATCATTACATAAGTCAAAATGTTCCTAATAAATGTATCGTCTCAATCGCTAGGTTTCAAGTCTTCTTCAAGACAGAATATGTTCATTTTGTAAATAAAGGTACTATATAAAATATAATAGGCAATAAAGCAGGACATGCTTCAGGACGTGGCTGGCTTCTGAATAACAGGGTACTAACGGTGTGGTTCGGCGTTTTGTCTTAGAACTTCAACAATTTCATATGTTTTTATCTATTCTTGAAAAGTAATTGTTACATTTTAGTAGCTTAAAAAGGTCTGACCCAGCAATCAGGTACAGTAGGCTCCACTCTTTTGTATATTTTCTACTTCCAAGAAACCAAGATGACGACAACCAAAATGTCAAACTTTAACATGGTAGTCAACAAACCAATAGGTAACATCACGGTGCATTAATCTCTCAAGTACGGACCTGCTTTCGATATTTGTTTTTGCATTACGATGACAGATGCATGTTATCTATTAAGATGTAACTATTAGAAATAGGGGTTTGGCAGTCATTTTGCAAACCCTTTATCGTCACTTTCATTGTTTTTATTTTCACCAAAATAAAGACGTTGGCTGTCAAAAACCTATCATTTCTATTTCTTGCGTTGCAAATCGAAGGTCAAGGAAAAACATTTCTTAATCTTGAATATGGCGTAAGCAATCTGACATTATTGTGGAATATTTGCGACACAAAAAGATTGCATTGGCCAAAACGCTTAACTCAAGGCTTTAAAACCATGTTACGCAAATGGGTGACATCACCAAGGATTAGCTCACTTCTGAAATATATCTCTACTCAAAACATATGTGGTGCTTCCAAGAGCATTTGTGAGTTTGAACTAAAGACAAGCCGCTGCAGTGTGCCTATGGCCTTTTTCCTGTTTCTCATTCACACAGATCTACTCATTAATATTCACACATATCTCACGGGTCTGCCTATGTGGGACACACTGACCAGCTTCAGCAGCTCCAGGAGCAGCTGGAGGTGAAATGCACCCAGTCACTCCCTCAGTCATTAAGTCACTTCATAATTCACACTCCCACACAGGCACTGTACCACTCTTCTCCCTTACACTGCTGCATTTAGAGGGATCTCCCCCTCCCCTTTCCTTTACGTTTTGATATCTGCTACTGGCTAAAGAAATAGCAGTCCATGTTTCATAATCTTTATTCTGCGTGTGGGTCCATGCCTGTGGCAGAAGACACACTGTGAGGATTTATAGCTTTTAGAAAGCAGCAACTCCCCAACCGCCCCTCCTCTTCCAAGCCTGGTGTCCTTGCCAGCAGGAAAAGTGGTGCACTGTTGCAGACAGATAGCATCTGATAGTTGGCTGTTGTTACCCCTCGCACGAGCGCACAGTCAGATTTCAGCTTCCTCCTCTTTATCTCTCTGCATGAAGTTAAGGTTACTACAATCTGACCGTAAAGCATTATAATCCATCAGCCAGTGACCCGTGTGAATCTCTGACCCCCTTCTCTGCAAACTCATTTCTGGAACAAAAATGGTGGAGTAAATCTTCCCTCTCTTTCTTCCTGTCCCCCCCTCTCACTCTCCCTTTCTCTTTACTCATCTGTTAAATGGAGCCTTGTTGGGAAACGAGCCAAAGCTGCTCACCCAGCCACAAGGACTCCAGGAAAAGTGGCGACTATATTTATAGCCGCTGCCTGCTAAATAAGGTAGAACAGCCAGCAAATGAATATTCAGTTTGAAGTGGGATTAAGCACTTTAATGCTGTGGCTCTGGAATAACATCTGGTTTACAAAGTGTCACTTTTTCCAGTAACATTTAGGTGTTGATTGTTTATCTTTTACACGAGACATGGCTTGGAAGACGTGGCATAAAATGAGACGAACCTCCCAAAGATTTGTACGGGGTCACAGATCAGATGGCCTATTTGATCTCTAGATTAATCATGGATTAGAAATGCTTTGACATAGTGACCAGTAATCTTCCGAGAGGGAACAAGAGAACAGATGGTGCATGATACACACAGTTTAACAATGCTGTACACACAGCAGCGCTGGATAGATGTAGATCTTTCTGATATGATGGCCGAATAACATAGTACCGATTAATGCACTGACCTTTAACTGTGTGGTTAAACAAACATGATCATCCTCCTGGTCCTGTGTATGTACTCCTTAGGGAGTCTAGTGTGACTTGGGTTGTTACATATTTAACATGTAGTGCTTAACTGTAGTTTATGAGGATTTAGGTTTACTGAGCAGTATAATCAGAATCAGAATAATTTACCAAACCCGGGGCGAATTGGGTTTTATGGCAATTGCTCCATTTTAGAATGTACAAAAATTAAAAATTAAATCTATAAAAATGTATAGAAACATAAGAATTTAAGGTAAAATGTCCAATAAAATATGAAATAAAAAAGAATAAAAATATGTTTATGAATATACAATGTTAAAGTAAGTATATGCAATAATAGGATCAAATAAAAATATATATTTAAATGAAGGCTAAAAGTTAGAGCAAAACGTCCAATAAAGAATAAAATAAAATGAAAATAAAAATATTGATATAAACATAAAAAAGTTAAAGTAAAATGTCTATAACATATATTTTACAATACAGTGCGTGTATTATAATTTATAAGACAATATGATCCCTATGATATTCAATACTGACTTTATGACACTTGAGTCTCCTAGACACTTATTTCTGTTTGAAATAAAATAAAGATAATGATACAAACATAAGCGGTGAAAGTAATATGCAAAAAAAATAGAATACAAATATTAATATAAACATAAGAAGTTAAAGTAAAAAATTGCACATTGTAGGCTACTAAAATAAATAATGTGTATTTTACAAAGTATACAGTGATATAAGTATTAAGATAAGAGCATTCCTATGAATTTAATAGTGACTTCATACAGTAGCAACTTCGTGAACCTTAATAAATCATCTTATCGAGACTCCCAAAGGTTCAGGTTCAAATCCTCCTCCCGTCTGTGTGTTGACTGGCGGTAGTGATCTCAATCGGCTCACAGATAGCGAGGCTCCTTTCAGCTCCACGGCTGAGGCTCTGTGTGTGGGCGGGACCAACGGAGAACCCCCCCCCCCCCCCCCCGGTGCCGCCACAGCATCGAATCGAGCAGGGGAGAGAGAATACATTCAAAGACATTCAACTGATAAGGCTCCTTTATTTATCTGTCCCCGTTATGTGAGCCCCACCGGCCTAAGTGTGCATGAAGAAGAGAAGGCGGAAGCGATGCTATAGCGCGCGGTGAGTTTATGTCTTTCTATGTGTGCATGAGGAGGATTTTTGTGAAGGATTAGAAACAGATAAACCGGGTTGTGCATGACTGATCCACCCTTAATGCAGAGGAGCATCTCACGTCTTGTGCTGAATTCATTAAAGAGTGCAGGAGTGTTCCGACTCATATTATAGAGCTATAGGATGCATTTCGTTTTGAGAATAGAGCACTGTGAGATGATTCTATTGTGATTTTTAAGGACTAACTGTGGTTATGTAAAATGTTATGTGTGATTTAGTTTTAGCACAGTTTTGCACGTGTGTTCATCCTATTGGCTGTGTCTGTTTTAAAACATAGCCTATAATCTCCGTTAATACGTGGATTGTTTTCCTAATTGGATACAGAGGCATTTGGCTAATCACAACCACTAAGCGCCTTTCAAGACGGATTTCTCTTAAACGATCTTATCAACTTTAAAGGTATAAAGATGCATTTTTTGCATCGTTCCAAATTACGCACAACAAAGTGTCTGCGCATGTTGTTATATGAGGTTTCACGCGATAAAATTAGCGATCTAATTAGAATGCACTCTTTAACTTGGGGCTGGTGTGTGTGTCCTCTTGTTAGGGATGCTGCGGAGTGAGAGCATCGTGGGAGGAAGGCTCAGAGCGAACCTGCGGGTGGTGAAACACGAATGGAGCTGCTTCCCGCAGATGAGAGAGGCAAGCAGCGCGATCCTCCCGACGTCCTTGACCGGGTTTCCGGCGCGCTGCTGCATGCCCGCAAGTCCGGTGGATCAACAGGAGGAGGAGGGTACCCGGGGGAGGGCGTCTGTAACCCGGCCCGAGGCAGCCATGCCCGGAGTCATTCAGCACCAAGGACGGCGCCGCGCAGGGGGGGAGCGGAGGTTAAACTCGGTCACCTCGGCGAGGAGAAAGTAAAGGTGTGTTGCGACGAGGAATTAGAAACATCCTTCACTTATATCGATGAGAATGTTAACCTATGCCTGGCCAGCCCGGACACTAAAAGTACTCACAGGCCTGTGCGTAATGGCGAGCCTTGCTCCGAGACTTTACCGGAGTTTTCCTTCATGTCAGAGGACGATCTCTCCTTCGGGGAGGGCCCTGGGACTTCTGTAGACTATGGCTTCATCAGTGCAGTCACGTTCTTGGTAACCGGGATCTCCTTGGTTATCATCTCCTACGTCGTGCCTCGGGATGTGGTGGTGGACCGTGACAGCGTGTCGGCGAGGGAGATGGAGAGGCTGGAGATGGAGAGTGCGCGGATAGGCGCCCACCTAGATCGGTGCGTCATAGCGGGGCTTTGCCTGCTCACGCTGGGCGGCGTGGTTCTCTCCACGCTGCTCATGATCTCCATGTGGAAGGGGGAGATGTACAGGAGGAAGGTCATCGCTTATTCCAAGCGCTCAGCCAAACTGTACGGCTCCATCAGCCTGAAGACCAGGTCCAGCCCCAGCCACTCCTCTGTGAATTTGTCCCTGGAGGAGGAAATAGAGGAAACGTTGGCTTAACATGCTGCTCTGTTTATGAACATGTTGGGTAAAACAGGAATTAATGCCATTCACTTATCTAACATAGTGTAGCCTATAACTTTATTCACACATTTATTTTCGTCTCATACTGTAGTTAAACACTGTATTGTGCATCCACGTGGCCAACAGAAAAGCACTCAAATGCAAAATGGGGAATTGCAAGGACAACATTAGGTGGTATTTTGCAGATAACGAATGCACATTTTTTCCATTAATTGTTCGGTCAACAAAATATCAGAAAAATGTGAGAAATGTCCATTTCAGATTTTCAAAGTCCAAGGAGATGTCTTTAAAATCCTTTTTTTTTTTTTTAATTATGCCCAAAACCTAAATATGTTCACTTGAAATCACCATATTTGCTCAAAACAATATTTGCTGCCATTTTTGCCTGGAAAAGACGTTTGATGAATCGATCATTTGCATATAACAATTACTTTTCTGTCTTCTAATCGTTGCAGCTTTATCAAATTGTTCCCAAATGATTTTAAATGGCTCAAACCCCTGAAAGACACTAGGGAGATTGCTAATAGCTTTGTGATCACTTTTTTTCTGTACCAGGAATGCAATCTCTGAGAGCTTCCATTTATTATTAAGGCTATTCATATTTAATGCGACTGTCTCCAACAGAGAAATTGTGCGCAGACACATTTCAGCTGGGGAAAGTGTGTGTCCGCAGGGCCTGAGAGTGGAGGAGAGATGTAAAGCTGTCCCTGTCCACTGTGATGTGGGAGCATCAGCTCAGTGGTCCACACGGTAATATCCAGTGACAGTCCCCCTGCTACACTGCTGAGGTAAGCCAGTATAAGCCCGGATTCGTGCATCTGAGCCAATGCTCAACATCGGTTTGATTGCACTGTGCAATTTGACCGCATTGGACAGCATCTCTGCACCGTCTTCCTCCTCTCTCCTCCTCCTCCTCACCACCTCCACACAAGACTTTCCTCCTGCAGTTATTCAATGCTCACCCCAAGCTTTGTACACTTGTATATTCACACTTGTGGAAAGGGTCCTGGACGACCACAGCCAAGTGCCTGTGACATTTCAACGAGCCTTTTCCTTACCTGCCTGCTCTCATCCTCTCTGCTTGAGGACGGACTTCAGAACGCCTAATCGCACATGAAAGAGTTGCCCCACTTCCCCAAAACCTTAAGTCTTCCCCACTTCAAAGAGCTAATTACATTAACAAAGTGAGGTATCAGTCTCTTTCCAAGGTTATATTTGATGGTATCACGGTAATTCACAGACTAAAATATTTCTAAAATAAAGCTAAGGAAAAGAGGTTTATCATGAGCAGACTGGGTAACATTGTTTCAATGCAACAGTGTACAGGAAAGACAGAAACAACTTCATGTAACACTTTCTATGACGGCCTTGTCTATGCATTAAAAACCTACTTGTGATGCATTATAATCTGCTTATAGCACTTTATAATTACAGTTTCAAGAGAAGTGTGAAAGTATTCTTTTCTGGTAGTGTGTTATATAGGTTTTTGTGCATGTAAATGGTCTGCAATGGTTTAAAATCATAAAGTTCCCTCCAAAGGGAGTTTATCTCCCACACACTCCCCCACTGCCAGAAAAAGCCTTATTTGGACTCCTCTATTTACTTTCATAACATATTGATATCACTATGTAACACTTGCTTCTATTCGCAAGTGTTCCAACATCTTGTACATGATAGGCTAAGAGGGAGGACATCTCTAAGTTGACCAATCACAACAGAGCCGGCAAGCTAACCAATCAGAGCAGACTGGGCACTGGTTTCAGACAGAGGGTGAAAAGAGGTGCTGCAGCACAGGCAGTATGAGAAAAATAAAGAGCTCTTTGAACATTAAATGTAAACATGTCACAGTAGAGGCACAACATACAAATATGAACCCGGAAATGGGGCCCTTTTAGAGCACTCGACAATGATCATGACATTATAATGCATTTTTAAACGACTTATGGTCAAGTATAGCTTACATTATACCTTTAACAAGGGTCATAACGTATAATAGTTCCCTTGTAGTAATTTATAATGCATTGTAATGTGATTTTTCTAAGTTACCATTGGGTGCTTGAAATAAGTTATTTCATGAAGTATAGGCAGATATAATATGTAACACACTGGTTATAACTCAATATAAGTGGTTATTATGTCTCTATTTCTAACAAGGACCATGCATAAATATATGTATATACATTCAAGAGAATAGCTGAATCTAAATCATTATATATATGCAGGAATAACACACATATCAAAAAACTGATGGAACAGCACATAACATATAACATGAGATCAAACAATTATAATTTAGAAATATTTGTATGGGTTGTAAATATTGTAAACAACATAATGAATATGTATGACTGCTGATATCTACAATAATACAGTCCTATAAGCAGATTATAATGCATAATATGTTTGTTTATGATGCATTATACATGGCTGTCATCAATATTCTTACCCACGATTTTAGCTTCTGTCACTGCTGTCTGCAGCAGAGAATAAATAATGCCACACAATTCTGTTGACATTTTTTCTTTTTTGAAGACTATCCTGTAAGGCTCATGAATCATGCATGAATCACTAGAATTAATTCGTTTTGAATATATTCATGTACACAGCCAACGACAAGTGCTAATGGTTCTCATGCAGTGTCACTGTTACAGTGGTTTCTCGCCCTTTTTTATTTCCAAGGCTTTTAATGTGACCCTATTTCAAGGCTTACATTGAGAGGGACATGAGTCAGCCTGTCATAATGAGATGCGTAGGCTGATGACTCTGTGTGCAACAGCTCAAGGCCACACCGCTGTTGCGCTTTCATTCAGTTGCATTTCTTTTATGTACACTGTCACTGCATATTTTTCTAGGTGCCAGTCACTTCACAGTCAAGTGAAAAGACTGGATCACTAATGAGGTATTAATCCAGCATTATGGTTGAATAAATATGCAACTAACGCTAATACTACCACAGCTTTTCATCTTGCGTAACCACAGACCTGACAAGTGTGTGTGCATCCCTGAAAAACATCCATTACAGTATGTCGCGAAACGGCTATAAAATGCCCAATGAACAGATTTCCAGGAGAGGTAATAAAAATTAATGATGCATATGAGGCAATGTTGTCCTGTTCTCATTGCAGAAGCTGTAAATCCACAGCCAGTATTACAGATGTTAAAGTGATATTTCATTAAGCGAGCTTTCCTGGCGTTGTTGGCCGCTGAGACGAGGTGCGACGCCCAAGCGCTGGACACACTTCCTTTTTCACACTCATGTGAAATTAAACTTGTTCTCAGCCAAAAACAACGCTACGGAGGCCAACATCTCCGTATGATTATATTGAGCGAATGAATCAAAATATAGTAATATAACAGCTACATTGCAGATGCAGTGATTTCCATTCAGTGTCAGGGTCACAATCAGAGAGGGCATCATCTGTGAAAATGTCACACACAGAGGCTCAGAAAAGCCGTTGGGAAGCCATTCACATTGCACACTTCAAACAGGCTCATCTGCACTCTGCTGTAGGTTTTCAAACATATACTATACCTCCCCCTCTCTTTCTTTCTGTCCTCCTCCGTGGTTGGCTTCGTGCCTCACAGCCAACACCAGGCTTCCCCCTCATACAGCCAACTAAACGTGTACGGGGGATTTAATCAGGGATTTGCTCAAGCAACAGCATTTTACATGGCAAGCTCAAGTGTATTTCCAGAGGTCTCATGCATAAGCTCTTTATCCTTGAGCAGTGCACAGTCAAATCACCCTTATTGATATTTGGTTGGTTCCTCCGTAAGCCGATCCCTTCAGGTAAGGCCCGGGAGCGGCTTAGCTGCTGCCATCAGCTAATTTCCCGGAGGTGTTATAACACCCCTGCATCTAGTCAATGCTTATCCTGAGTGTGCACGAGTATGTGAGTATTTGCGTCGTTGTTGTCTGCCACCTTAGATTAAGAGCTGCTGACCCTGTCAAATAGTTTCTACGGAGACATTTAAATTTCCAAGAAGGTCTAAGTAGGATTGGGAAAAGTTAGATGAGGAAGCTATAACATTGTGATACTTTATAATGATAAGATTTAAGAGGGTTAAAGGCAGTAACAGCCGGCCCATAGGGGCACTAGGGGCGCCGCCCCACCTCTTCCCACGTTCCCACATTTCTTTGGTACATATTATATAGTTGGTGTCAGTTAAATGTATAATATACAATAAAATATAGATTTAAATGGTTTTACAATGTCTAAAGTTACTGATAAGTCACGTGTTACCTGCTTGGGGCGCAGAAATATTTGGCCATTGACTCTCGTTATAAGTGCCGCATGTGCAGTCCGCACCTATTCAATGCAAGTGATAGAAGCAGCTCGGGGCGGACCAAACTGTGTCCAAAGCAGCTGTTGACACCGCCAACAACTAGGGGGCAGCAGGAGCGCCAGAGTGAGTACTTGACGTTTGACAGAGAGATTTAGACGGAGACCGAGTGTAAACAAAACTAGATAGCGAATATGGAGAAGAAAAATGATGTTTAATCACTTAAAGAAACACCCTTTGAGAGGAGGACACAGGAGGGAAAGCTGAGAGTAAAAGAGCTCGGACCTGATCAGCCGGATCAGACCAGTCTATGGACCAGACCCAGCATGGATCCAGACAGATGTGAGTGACTTAAAGTGCAACTATCATGCTATTTTTAGGCATATATTATGGGTCTCAGATATATAAAAATATATAAAAACACATCTATGATGTGTTTTTCTCAAAATACAAACAGATCATGCATTTTAGACATCCCTCATATCCCTCTATTCCAGCCCTGTTTAGAGAAACGCGGATTTTGGGTCGTTAGCTATAAAAATAAAAAAAAAGGAGGCAGAGCTAATGCCTGATCAGAATTCTACCGGAGATAGTTTCTGCTGTGATAAAACGCCACCCTGTTCTAAGCCACAAGGATTATTTCTGAAACAAACATGGAGCTCAAATTATGTTTCTCTTGCGGGTTTATCACAAGGTAAGTTCCTTTTTTTATTTCCTGCTTTTTAAACACATGTGCTCCAAAGTACAGGTTAGCTCTGAGTGTTAGCAATGCTTGCTAATGTAAAATAAATACCATATTACGTCCAAAACACGTCAGGCATTGTTTCTGATAGCAACTCTCTGCTGGTCCACCATCCGACATTACATAATATCGGCAGCAAATCTGGATCCGTTCGTTGTACCCCCGTTTTTAAAAGATGTGGATACGGAGGAAAAGAGAAAGGGTTTTATCTTCTGACGCTGCGTGAGTTCCCTGACACACCGGGGACACATATTTATGTATAAAAGACATCAAAAAGTACATTTTGCATGATAGGTCCCCTTTAACACTAGAACCGCCAATGGGGTCAATTTGATCCCGAGCTGGTTGTTATTGTATGTAACTTTTTTTCAATAAAATATTGAAGTCTCCCAGTCCGTGACTTTTCCTGAAAGTGTGTTATGTAGCACCCTATGTTGTTAAAAATTGTCAACATGAAGTCAGATTGAAGAAATTGCCAAACAAATTGCCATTTATACCTATTTCCGCCAAGCGGGTCATATTGACCCCACCTCTTTTCGCGCTATTGATTTCGCGTGTAAACAAACATGACGTGTTGCTATAGCAAAGCCTTTTGTCTACTGCGGTTCCTTATAGATTGAGATATAGAGAGAGATAGAGAGAGAGAGAGAGATAGAGATAGAGAGAGAGAGAGAGATATATAGATAGATAGATAGATAGATAGATAGATAGATAGATAGATAGATA
>CALSBZ010044660.1:52406-128636 GCA_943591055.1 Gobionotothen gibberifrons | reverse complement strand
TAGATAGATAGATAGATAGATAGATAGATAGATAGATAGATAGATAGCGACAGTCTGTAGTGAAGGAGCGCGCTCCTGCTCACGGGAGACTGCTCGCCTGCATTCCGCAGCAAACAGCTGTTTGCTTTTCACCCAACAACGACAACCGCCTCACGAAACGCTATGTTGTAGCGTTAATAAACGAAACCCCCACAAAAGCATAATAGGGACAACAAATAAACAAGTTGCTACCCGAAGGGATGACTGCACAAAAATCCCAGTTTGCACCAGCCCACCTGGCTTCAGCAGCGACTCTCACTCATTGGCGTCTACACCCTTTTTCTAATGCATGCATGACAACTCAGGCGCCTTAACAACTGTTGTTACTGTTAGACAATCAGAACATTCACAGGACCATTTGTCTTTTTAAAGCAATACTTTTACCTTGAAAATCAATGCATTTTAATGCCGGATCAATTTGACCCCGGTGGCGGTTTTAGGTATAAAAAATCTCTGGCGGTTCTAGTGTTAAAGCATTCGCGTTAGCATTCGCGCTAGCGTTAGCATACACGGAGCTAGCGTTAGCCATACTACCCTGTATACATGCTTATTGCAGCTAGCATTAGCTATATTTACCTTGTTTACACTTATGTGTTCATCTGGGTATGTTACACTTGCATGTATGAGATCATTAAAGGTCCCATATGTCATGCTTTTCCGGTTATTACCCGTCCCCTTGTGTGTTATGTAGATTTTTATGCATGTAAACGGTCTGCAGAGTCACAAACCCTCAAAGTACACCCTGTAGCGAGTAAAACTCAAACACAGAAAATACCTGTCTATGCTGCCCCAGAACGCCTCGTTGGAGATTTTTCTTTTTCTTCCTGGGTACAGTGACATATTACGTTAGGTGCGTGGAGCCGTTACGTTTGGAACAATCCGCGGACTTCCTCACATACACACACTCAATCTTTTCTCAGTTGCAGCTCCGCAGATTTCTCAGCCTGAGACGGCGGGATGCGGGGAGGCTGCGGGTGTGTAGCAGCGAGCCCTGCAACGTCCCGCCAACACAGCACCCAGACCCCACGCAGCATTCTCATCTGTTTGTCATTACTGGTGTCATTTTCGGTTGCTAACAAACGCCATTGTAACACATACACACACATCAGAGCACAGTGGGCCCATAGGGAGGGGGGGGGCGGGGCAGGAGCTCCAACGAGGCGTTTAGGACAGAGAGTGAATACACACTATACAGAGATGCTGTATGAGAAACCAATGTGAGTTTGGAAAATTGCACAATATAAATCTATTCTAGTAGACCTCAACAATGGAATTATGATCAGTAGAAATGGCCATGACATGGGACCTTTAAGTGCCTTGTATCTTCTTTTTTTATAGTTTCACTCCGTTTGAATGTCAGTGGACTGCAAATAAGTCAATAAAGGAGCTAATTGGCTGCTCATTCCCTGGCTCTCAAAAGAGTTTGCCTGGCTGTTTAATCTATGATCACACTGAGACAGTACAACACATAGAGAGAACAGTACACACATATCAGAAAAAACTAAAAAGCATGAACAAACGAGTCCACATGGATGATGCTATGTGACTAGCCATGTTTAGGAAAGTAAACACAGCTGTCCAATGAGGGCTACAGGATAGGCATCAGTAAGCATAATAAGGAGGTTGACAAAAGCAGGCACTAAAATAATAAAATGTATCAAGTGCTGTGTGCCTTTGAGCTAGCCCTGCGTTGTTATATGACATATGTTTTGAGTTTGTGTATACGTTTGCTTACATTTTGGTAGAGCCCCCCCTGGAGAAAATTGCACCAGCCGCCACTGCCATCATCCCAGAATAAACACTACACTACACCACTCAACACCAACACCACACCAAGAAACAACACCAAAGAGAGATTCTGGTGCACTCTGAGAAGTGTACTTTGTGTCCGTTCTACTCCAAAGTGTAAACCATTCTACTCTGGTCATCAGTACTCTGGGATTTTAACACTTTGGTATTTGCTGTGTGGCTATAACTTCATATTAGGTGTATAAACAGTAGAGTTGCCCCTATTTTAAAATGATACACTTAGAAAGAATAAATAAGCATCTCTACCAAATTCTCAAACCATAATTATTGAACAGTTTGCGGTATACATGCAATTATGTGTTGTGTGCACTCTTTCCATTTCGCTATCCTCCTTCTATCAATGGATAGTGAGGCAAAAAACAACAACTTTCCACTTCGATTGATCGCTTTGTTGAAGACTAAATCCAAATTCCTCAGGGATACAACTTCATTCTCGTTTCCTCCCTTGACTGTCTTGCTCAGTCAAGATATTTGTAGTCAATGTGCATATTGGATTTTTGGACAGCTCATTGTATTGTTAAAGTAGTCAACAAAGCATATTGCTCAGTGTGCCCGCAAGAACATCCTTTTCCAGCATGTTTTCCTTTACTCTAGTTTATTATTAGATTCCCCAAAAGCACTGTGTTTTCAGTTTCTTTCTCGTGTTCCATATACTTTTGAAACCCTCAAGGGTTCTGCAGTTTCCTGTTCTGCGTAGTAAGATTGAAACCCTATTCTCACAAGACAGAATCGCTTTGTCACCCACTCACTGGTCAACATTGCTGATGCCGGCAATGAGGCCTGCCATAACCAGACACAGAAACGTCTGCGGGATCATTTCCTGTGCTTTACTTGGCACCTTAAAATCACTTTCTCAGACGGATAAACTATCAGCTCTTTGACTGCTATGTCAGATGAGAGAGGAAATTAGGTGATCGGTCGGATCAATCATGCAGTAAAACCACTCAACTGCTGCAGTAGGGAAATACAGGTTACAACTCTCTCTGTCTCTCTCTGTCTGAACAGCACTGAGCTACACTGCATTTTTAAACGGGCTGTTTGTGATGGCAGAGGCCATGCCCTTGCCGGTGATGTGGTTACACGGTGGCTGCCTTTTACAATAACATTACCATCATATTTTCAGTGAGCTGAATGCCTCCTCGGCTTAGCAGATTTGAGTAATGTAGACATATTGCACAAACAAATCACAAGCTTGGTTCACCTTGTGATCACCTCGCTGTTGAGACCCTTCTGTTGTAAATCACACAGTCTTGCTGGGCTTCATTGATTTCATTTGTATCAAATTGCTAATGCAGTTATTCGTCATGCATGGCCTCCCGTGTAGCTTGTTTCCCCCATTATGCCTATGCATTTACCTCTAATTACAGTAAATAATGATTGCTTGCTAGCTTGCTACAGTAAATTCTCTAAGTAGGCTAGAGTGTGGTCTTTAGAAAGACATGAGGGAGCCAAGTAAACAACTTTGTTTATCTCCTCCTACATCATCTGACCAACAGAACACGACAGAAATCAATGCTTAGCAGTCTGACACATTTATATCTAAGTCTTTGTGTTATGCAATTATTAAAAGATAACTGCCTTAATGGTTGAGGTAAAACTCAATGAAGCTGTAGAAAACCAGCTGTCCTATTTGCACTGCATGGTATGGTACAGTTCTACTCACTCTTTGCTGGTTTTCCATTAGAAAAAGTAGGGAATAGTACCTGGTTCATTCTTTAGTAGCACCTTGGTCTAGATTCCATGCTGCATAGATTTAGAAAAGCGAGCCAACTACTAACCCAGCATGTTAGTAGTTAGCTCTAACATGCTGGGTTATGTTAACCCCAACCCCCTAACCCTAATATTCAATAGAAAAGGGTGCATTCCAGTGGCGGCCGGCCCATAGCGGCGCTAGAGGCGCCGCCCCACCTCTTCCCACATTCTAGATTGTCATTAAAAAACATTTTATATTTTGCTTCCCCTGCCTCCCTTTTCAAACGTCAGGATCAGACCAGTCTATGGACCAGACCCATCATGGATCCAGACAGATGTGAGTGACTTAAAGCACATATCAGAGTTTGTGTATACCTTTGCTTACATTTTGGTTGAACCCCCCCCTGGAGAAAAATGCACCAGCCGCCACTGGTGCATTCAAACTCAAGGCTCAATTCTGGTGCAAAGCGAACAACTGCTCTTTTGTCTGCCTCAAAGGTTTGTTCTTTGATGTATGTCAAGAAAACTCTGAGTAGCTAATAGCTGGTCTAAACACACATTTTGAAAAAGTCATCCGAATCAAGCTTGCCAAGGGTTTCATGGTTAACAATGTTGCTATTTCCGTGTTACTAGCAGCCTATACCACTGAATTTGATTAACTTACTTAATATATTAAACCACTATTTTTCCCCCCTGTAACTTGGGGAGTATGAAAGCAAGTTTAAATGAGCCAGCAGCTAAATAAATACAATTTAACAACATAATGTTTCATCAACACACATGGCTATTGCCAGATGACATGCTACTTCATTCATCTTATTTTTTTGTAACCAGTGTAGCAAGAAAGAACGCAACATAGGAAAGAGCATCACATGCATTGAAGCAACTGTTGTATTGTTTAAGAAACTAAAGGTGTGACTAATAATCAAATGACATTTCAACCGAATATCTTTTATTTACAATTTCTGCTTTGTGCCTCCTCTGTCCCCTTTTTGCCTGTTTATGTGTGTGTGCGTGCGTGTGTTTACTGGCTGTTTCTCAATGTCGAGTACACCTGCTGCAGAGCCACTATTTCAAGTATACTACGTCATCAAGTGCCGCCGAAGGACTGTTTAAATGCATGTTAAATGCCCAGCATTCGGCGCCACTCGATGACGTAGTATACATGAAATAGTGGCTCTGCAGGTATACTCGACATTGAGAAACGGCCACTGTCATGCTGCTCACCTGCTTACCAGCCTGGCTACAATCAGCTCCTCAAACCACAGCATATAAATCCCAGCTCTCCTCCCACTCACCAGAACAGTGTTTGAGTCTCAGTGTGCTCTAGGCTCTCTGAGAAGTGTATACATTGTGTTACGTACGTATTCTTGAAGGAAACCTTTTTCTTTCATGATTGCTTGTTGAACAAAGAATCGAAAGTTGGGGATGGTTCTTTCCAATAGCGGCACACAACTATTTCAAAACATCCCTTTACAAACTGCCCTAACTTGGGCAGTTTAATCTCCTCTGTAGGTCTAAATTATTTACTAGATGCTCACCACTCCACAAACATGCCACAGCCCCTTTATACTCCCTAACTTTAATACCTGTCATGGCTGGAGCATCGTTGCTAGTTACTCCACACTTCTCATTTTCCCACCGTGTCTGAAATCTCCTGCCTTCACCATCCACTTTTGTTCCTCTGCACTGCCATGTCTTGACTGGAAAAAAGACTTTGGTATAGAAAGAGCGTGTGATGGAAACTTCTGAAGCAATGGAGACAGGACTCAGAGAGACACGAGGAGAGCAGGAACTTTGATGGCAAACACTGACGGTTTATTTGGAGCTTCGGCCGGAGAAGACATGTCGTGCCCCAACGACAATATTTCCCCAACAGAACGCACAATATATATCGATACAGTGAGAGTGGCACCTATTAACAAAAGGAACAGCTTTTTAAGATGGTGTTGTGCTAAACATGACACATAGTTTGGACAACCATAGTAGGAGTAACATTTACCATGTGTACGGTCTGAGTTTAGCTTGTTAGCATGCTTAGAATGCTAAAGCTGAGGCTGGGAGGAATTTTGAATTGATTTCTGAATTGAATTACTATTTGATCATAATCCAAAGTATGTGAAAATGAACATACAAATAATAATTAGCCCTACTGAGGTGTTGAGTAAAAAAAAAGGTATATATTTTTTAATGATCAAACATTGATTTACTGGCCCCCAGCAGTCACTCTAGGTTTTGGACCGCTGGTTGAAGACACATGATGGGATACATAAACTGGGATAAATGTTGTCATGCCAATCCAACTAGTGTGTGTTCATATATGTAATTGGAAAGGAAAAGTAAAATGCAGCTGAGCAAGTCTTTAGTATTAATACTGTCCTCTGGGGACCTTGGATGTCTGTACCAAATGGCAATCCATTCAGTAATTGCCCACACCCCTCTTAAAATCCAAAATGTCCAACCTGATGGTGGCACTATAGTAATTGTCAGAGGATGTAAGTACCAAAGTGGACCAGATGACTGCATGTCCAATCCCTATAGCCAAGCTAGGCTAAGAACTGCAAATAGCTGACCTTTCAAATATGAATTACCCATATTCACCTCTGGATATGACCTTTGCAAGACCATGAATGCCATGGTCATAAAATATTGAAGAAATCCCACCATCAGTGTAATTTAATTTATATTTTTACCTGAGCTCTTTGCCATTCGAGTTTGACATTCATCCAGCTTGTGCTTCGACAAAAACATTTAATTACATTGTTTATGGCCCAAAAAACTGTATTTAGATCTGGATGTCCAATCTGCTTGTGTGCATGTTAACAAAGTATCTGTTTAAAAAAGAGCAGGACAGCAAATAGACGATTAGGTCTGATGCCGGGACCAAAAGCAGGCGCTGCAGAGCTCATTGTCTGCGCCGCATTTAATTTGCCTCCAGTGTTGTGTTACCAGCACACAGTATACTGAGAGATGATACTGACTGCTGGAGACACCCAACAGGAAGTGGAGAGGGGGGATGCTGACAGGGTGAAAACACACATGGGAATACATACACACGTGTACACTCTCATGGACATACATGCACATATAGCTGCGTGCATGTATACACAAAGACACACAGCGTTCAGTGGTATACTTATCCCAAGATAAGATGAGATTCATTGTATCGATCGTTGTGGGTAAAGTGGGTTATTGTAAAGGGATAGTGTCTAGATAACAAAGCACATCTACAAACAAATATCAGAAGTAGAGGAGACATTGAAATGTTTTATCTATTTGATGTAGCAGTAAGTCCAAATCTAGGATTCAACACATGAACTGAAATATTATCAGAAAAATGTACTTCATATACATGTACAACCAGTCAATTGTTCAGCAGGACATCTTTCACTGTCACTAAACTTGGAGATTCATAATACTAATGCTTAAAATGTTAATATCAATTTATAGAAGTTGAGTTAGTTTGACTTGACATAAAAATAAATAGATAGTAAAGTAAACAGTTACTTTACATTATTTTAATATTGAATACACACAATGAAGATAATAATAAAATGGGGTTGTACAATATTAATGGCCATTTATTTATTAATGGCCCAATAAATCTTTATAAATATATAAATATGACTATATAGTAAAAGTAATAACGGACATTATAACACCTAGCATGTACAAAAATATCAGGTCAAAGTGTTTTACTTTAGAAACCCTAACTAATTCATGTATTATTAACCCTTACTGTAGTTTTTGGAACCTGTAATGTTCATTGCACTTGGATTACAACCCCCAACCTGCAGTCATTTCGCTTTCATCTACATTGTTTTAATGGCTGATTCCAACCTGAAGATGGCAGCATTAGACCTTATATTTCCAACCTTCAGCCTGAAACCAGAGCATTGCACCTATTGCCCCGTTAGCATGGAGAGTCTGATGCTCTGAGAGCAGGCTGTGTGAAATCCTCATATTACAGCACTGAGCTCTATAAATCACTGTATACATGTACATGGGTAAAACGCAAGCCCCTCTACCCTCTCTAGTCAATGTATTCACTCCCCTGTCTACAATCTGTTGGCATGCCTTTAAGTACATTTGTAAATGCAAGCACACAACTTTCTCTGGAGTTTCCTCTTAGGAACCTTCCTTTCTCCAGTGTAGTATTGTGCAACATCTGGCTCCGACTGCGTATTGATCTTGGTAAGGACAAGGGGGCGAGTGTGTGTGTTGGTAGGTGGGGGGTTGTAGTGTGAGTTAAGTGCACAGGTCTTTTTGAAGGACCTCTTGTTTGTCCCAGTGAGCATTTACCATCAAGAGGTGCTCTAACGTTGGAAGAGAGCAATTGATGGTCCCGCGGGAGACCAACCAGCCAGAAACTGAATAATTCATCTGGGCCTCCTCAAAGCATCAGGCGTCTGGGATGATGAGAGGTTATAAACCCTCCTAACTCCAAAGATCTCCTCCTTTCTCCTTGACTTTCTCTTATTCTAACCTCTGTCATCCTTCTCTAACGTCCCAATCACTCTTGTGCCCTGGCACCTAAAGTGTTATGCAACTGATATACAGATGATGATGTCCTGTATCTGATGTCTTAACGTAATAATACCTCACCACCCTGCTACCCTCCCTTCACTCTCCTCCCTGCCCTCCCTCGATGCCCTGCCGTGGAGGGGGCTCTTTGCGGGAAACTCTAGCATACACTCCTATTTGCTCACATCTCAAGTTTCCCAGTTGCGCAGCTCACCCATGCGAGGCAGTGCATTCTCATCATCCGAACCTTCACATTTTCTTTCTCTTCACCACATTATCCTCCCCCACTTTCTGGAACTCTTCTCTCCTCTCTCTTCTTCTCAAGTTTCCCTTCTGATATTCACCCAACTCATGCTCCAGGTTGCAATGATACAGAGGAAATCAGGTGGGAGAAGTGACAGCAAGGAATTAAAATGTAGGTATTTACTTGACCTAAAAGACCTAGCCAATGCATTTATCAAATTGGTATGTCAGGGTGTCTCTGTACTGCTGGTGATTTGGGAATTTGGCTTTGATTCTCCTCCTATGCTAATTGATACTGTAACCTCTTCTTCCCCTTGACAAAGCAAAACATGTGGGCTTGCTCAAGAACAGCTGTTAGTCCTCTTTTACAGAAAGGCAAACATCTTGCAGGCAGTTTTATGCCATAGCATCATCATAAGTTATTTTAGTTCATTAAGATGCATGTAAAGAGGACAGTAATGAGAAGCAGTGTAATTATGTCATTCTTGAACAGATACTGTTTGTTTTTAATGTGGTTTTGCTGATTGGCATAATGACTATTGTACAGTTCCCGGGAAATTGACTTCAAACATGAAATCATATAAATGTCCTTTTTCGAAGTCACTTTCCTGAAACTGTCAATCAGTAAAAATGGCCTTACATTTCCAATAATAGTAGAGAACAACTCCAAAGCCTTGGACATAAGGAATGGAACTTGTTGGTTTCAAAAGCAGCCATTTTAAGGTTTTACTGTGTTTTATAACCGTTAACAGCTAACCCTGTCGTGTTAACACATCTTCCTGAATGTTCTCATCTTTGCTAGCCCCCTTCTTTCTCCAGCCCCTGCACGATGTCAAAGGCGTATGCTTGACACAAACTTGAACGTACAAAGTGCGTCCTCTTTATCTCATGCCAGAAAAGTCTCAAGTAAGGGGCTTGATGAAAGACAGTCGCCTTCAAAGGTGGGAGTTTAGGCATTATGCTAACACGGCCTAACCTGAAACTCTGGGTGGTTGGTTAAACCTAACCATCTGTGAACTTTGGTAACTGATTGGAAAAGAGCGGACAAAATCAACTTGGCAGGTGTTTATATGAACTGTCTATAAATAGAATTCTTGATAAAATGCAGTTGTAAAGAGAACGCGTCTTGTCCACTAAGAAGCCTTCAGTGCCAGTCTTTGCTCTTCTTGCAATGCAGAAATATTCACCAGTTCTTATATAACTGAAGTTGTTGGATCTTACTCTAACATATTAAGGAGCCGCCATTGCTGAACAAACAGACACTTCTCTGTGCCGGTAACTGGTGGTTCAGACCCAGTGCATTACTGTGGTACAAGATGGGTTCTCGCTCACCTTTTCACATTGCAATAATCCAGCTGCTGTGCAAGGTAAAACATTGACACAGCAACTACAAAGAGCTGCCAAACAAGGAAGTAGCTAAGTGAAGCCAGATGTACAGGGGACAAAGAGGATTTAGTATCTACTTGCCTCCAGCCCCTGCGACATGGGTCATCCCACCACATTAGAAGGAAAAAGTGTTGCTCCAAATGGCCACCCTCAAAGGCGAACAGGCAAAACCCTGTCTTTGTGGAAAGGGGCAAGATCAATCCTTCAAATGAGGTTACTGTGTACAATTTTGGATAATTTCTCCTTGAAGGCACTAATGGTGTGACTGTTGTACATGCGCCTAAAAGAGACATTAAAGGTCCCCTATTATACTGATTTTCATCAATATATTATAGGTCTCAAACATACAAAACATTTCTGTGAAGTGTTTGGCTCTAAATACCAAACAGATCATGCATTGTAGCATCCCATAATCCCCTCTGTTTCAGCCCTGTTTCAAAAGTGCTGATTCTGTGTCTGTTACTTTAGATGAAAAGAAGGAGCCCCTCCCCACGCCCCTCTGAGAGATATTTGGTTAAAAAGAACACAATGGTGCTATAGGTGGAGATTCCGGTGATAAGGGGGGGGGGGGGGGGGGGGACCTTAGTTTATTATTGGCTAATGGTTACACAAGCCAAACAAATGTTATCACATCATAAAGAGGCCAAAAAGTGAGCAAATCTGTTTTCCTGAAACTTTCAGAATCTCTTAACGCAGAGGGGACGCATATTTATGTATAAAATACATGAAAAAATGGATTTTGCATAATAGGTGACCTTTAAAATCCAGCCCCATGTGATGCCTTTGCATGTCCAGGACCAGTCATTGAACACAGCAAACAAGCTGCCTCCCTGCAATATCAATGTCATATAGCATAATGGACACTGCTCGATATTCCAACAATCACTTCGGTTCGAACAAAGACGCCATTACTCAATAATATTTGTATCACCTTGCTTCAACTCAAAATTCTGCACAGTAAGCTTGCCGTTTCTCCTTCTTCGCACACAACAATTCCCTTTCCTTTTATCTCTCAGCTACAAAAGGCACACTGTAGATTACGTAATAAAGTCGTTGGAGTTAACAATGCACTGAGGCCGATATGGATTAAAAGTCTAAAGTCAGTGGCTCAACACAGTGACGATACATTACGTCACCCCTTGTGTGCTGTTACTCATTTCTTGCAGTGTAATTGAAGCAGACACAGATGATGTCATCCATAAACAGGACTTCCATTCAGAAGTTGTTTTGTTGCTCCTGTACACGACCGGGCGGACCGGCCCCATCACCATAACTTTAATAAATGGACTGGATACGGCGAGCTGAGAGCGGACTTGGCCTCCGCGGAGGAGATTGGCAGGTGTTTTATATGCACTGAAGGCTTCCCCCGCTCTCTCTCAACCCCCCCAAAAAGGCCCGTCTGAGTCTAAATTATAGACTACGAGACTTGGAACCCGTTGGGAACATCGGATGAGTCATCTCGGAGAGACAGTGACGGAGGTTACTACCTCTAACCCAGCCACTCATGAGATTAATGACCTATCAGTCTGTTTATTGACACAAACAAAATGACTCCTCATAACTTATGCCAGGGGTCTATCCCTCTCTCTCTTTCTCTTTCCAATTCTGTGTAATGTCCCTCGCTCTGTCACTCTGTCCCCCTCGCTCTCTGATGCGTTGGCCAAGGTTAGAAAGGCGCAATATAAAAAGTCGGAATGGAGAGGGAAACGCGAGAGGAGGGGGGGTCCAAACAAATGTTCTGTCCTGCCAGGACGTCCTCCTGCCAAGGTTTGTCTAGGGCTGGAAGGGATGGAGGAAGGCGGGGCGGCTGGGCGGGGAGGGTGGTGCAGAGGTTGGGGGGGGGAGGATGGGGAATGACGTGATCCCCTTTATCCCGGCCAATAAAACAGAGTGGCCGGTGAGATCCGGATCCGTACGTGCCGTCAAATTCAATAAGGTAGTGCTTTAATGTTTTCTTTTAATCAACCAAATTGCATTACACACTGACTCCTCCGTGAGGCTCCACGGAGAAGAGAGGGGGGGGCAGCAGTGTCGATGCTATTGGTGTTTGGGGGAGTTGGAAGCACCGTGGGGGGCATTCCCAATATCCAGAGGAATTTTGGTGAGAACCTTATGTTGCATGTATGTTGAAGAATTTCTAAGCCCTTACTAAATCCTCTTCTGGTTCCCCTTCAATGAGAGGAAGCAGGGGCCGGCCTGAATTCAGGGTTAGACCGGGTACAGACAAGGTGTACAGACAGACTGCGTCATTCTGCTAATGAATGCCAGCTTTTTTGGAGTATCGGCCGCTTTAAAGCCAGAGCACTCTCCCTTTTGGACGATGATGTCTCTTATCATGAGCAATGCCCTCGACAGTGCCTTCCTCCCCTCCTCTTCCTTCTTTCCTTCCTCCAGCAACTTCCTCCTCATCATTCTCGCCTCCTCACCCTCACTGACCTCACCCCCCCTCCCCAGTCCTACCGATATGACTCACCCTTTAGTTAAGGTACATCAGAAATGCTCTCCTAAACACTTCATCATCAAATAAAAAACGTTTTTATTTTCCAACGCCAGAGGGGAGAACACAGGGATAGTATATCTGCGTCATGTACTGTAGTAATCACCAGCCGCCAGATCAGCTTTCTGCCCCACTCCACTAGAGCTACTGGGATATTAATTCTGATTGGGTTGGGTTTTTTAATCCACCTTGTATCAAGCAGTGCTGTTGTGGCCCGAAGGATAACAGCCTGCTGCCGGCCGTTCATCCGTGGACAGATGAAACTTCACAGAGGGCAGTAATCCACCGAAGAAGGGCCGGCTTTGCTGCTCAGCTGCCCCAGCCACAACTTTAAAGCCAGCTGACATTTAACATAATGATCAGTCAGAGTGGCCGAGCGTTTACACGGGAAAAGGTTTCCCGGACACAATTAGACCACAGTCCTCGCACAGGGCTAAAAATGAATCACAATGCACAATACCATACTGTAGTCCCTCTATCCATCTAATGGTAAACTGTGAGTGGAGTGACTGGAAGAAAAGCCTCAGTCTCAGCTGTGATATTACGGTGGTTTGTCCGCAGAGCTTGAAAAGATGACCACAGTTACAATCTACTGCACAGTGTATAGTCTAGAATACAGGCTGCATTTTGGTTTCAGCAATCCATCCTAGTATGAGTCATTTACGGTATGCTATTAGACAGAGGGATTACCCAAGTTTTCCAATGCTACAACAACACAGTGATTGCGATAATGTGGTTCCTCTCTCCATCTTATCAACATTAGACAGAAACAATTAAGGTTATTTTTCTTCTGTCACTCAATCTGCAATATAAATATACACATTCATACTCAATATCATTGCCGTTTTGGTAAAAACTAAATGTCCATTTTTTCCCTCTCACAAGTCATGCTTGCCAGCTCCTGGCTAATAAACAACCCGGTATCACGGCAAGACGTGAACATGTGACGGTTTACCATGCTGGGAGACGTGAATATGTCACGGTTTCGTCCCTTCAAACGTGACAGTTACACGGTATTGTTAACATGGTCCAACCATTGGAGAAATACCCGGAAGTGCCAATGAAAGGCTCTATCGCGGCTATTGGTCGGTTTTTATTATCAAAATTAGATGTTTTTAATTTATTTTTTAATCCTCACACTCGATTTCGCCGATTTTCTTGTTGCCCTAGCTGGTCGACACCTCTTTTAGCAGAAACAAAGGCTACATTCATGTATTAAATCGATGTTAATCCATGTGTGTGGATCAGAGACTGTGTGGATGTGGAATTAACGGACGTGACGTTATGCGATTGCGTTATATTTTAAAACATGTTTAGAAGGCCTCACGGAATACTTTAATATAAATTCAAATGTAAATATGAAGGGATGTGTGTAATGCGGTTGAGATTGACATTATTCACCCACGGATCTATGGGTTGGGGGGTATTGTTCCGCACGGACATTTTAGTTAACCAGACTCCTGTTGATGTGAAATCCATGGTGAAATCCAAAACATTTTTTTTAAATGAAATAATGTACAAACTCTTCAACTACAACCCTAATTATATTTTAAAACATGTTTAGAAGGCCTCACGAAATACTTTAATATAAATTCAAATGTAAATGTGAAGGGATGTGTGTAATGTGGTGACATTATTCACACACGGATCTATGGGTTGGGGGGGTATTGTTCCGCACGGACATTTTAGTTAACCGGACTCCTGTTGATGTGACGTCCAAAAACATTTTTTAAAAATAAAAGAATTCTTTATTCCGAGTTTGCTTGCTTTTCTCTTTGGAGCTAATCACATAACGGCATTGTAATACACAGTTCGGCTGCATTACATATTACATATTTGCCGTAGTTCTGTATTTATAGAGCCCTGCTGAGAAGACGTCTGGACAAACAGGAAGCACTGCCGCCAAAACTGAATGTGACGTGGATCATAAATATCTCCGCAATTAAACAACATCTTACATTTATTTTTCACACAATACGTCTCCTTGCAGTATCAATACTAATTCGGCTGACTTTTATATTTGATCCAATTGGTAGATAGGCTGTATTTACACCATAACGGTGCACAGCTGATAGAATGGCACATCTAGTGGTTAAAGCATGTTATTGAATTATATTATTTTATTATTTTTCACAAAAATGAAACCATCAATAGCAAAAACAGAATTAACTGTCATTAGTAAACCACTCAAATAAAAAGATCATAAGTGGTTTTGTTTTACATATATTTTAAGGATAATAATAGCAATGTAACACTGTCTATGACACTTACTGTAGCCTATAACACTGATTTGAAAAACATATAGAAAAAACGAATTCACCGCCCTTAATACAGTATTTAAATATACATTTCAGGTGTGCTGTTTTGTTTAGATCATTAACATCTGGAGCTCTTTTAATGTCCCTTTTCATTACTGTTACACCAGGTCTTGTCAAAACCTTTATTCCATATTCAATCCATTACTAAACAAAACAGCAATTCTACTCCACTACAATTCAGAGGTTAACCTGGTATTTTTACTCCACTACATTTATTTTAGTTACTTTGCAGATTCTGATGTGAAATATAAACAACCCTTAAATCAGGCTTTAGTTACACCTGAGTAAAATTCAGGGAAAGGTGATTGTCAAGTGCCAACAATCAGGAGAGATATTTGATAGTTGCTGCTTGAGAAGACTAAACATTTATCTGCAGATCCCTATAAAGTATATTCATTACTCGTTATGCTCTACTAATAGTTAATTAAAGAATGTATATAATGGCTATTTTGCATATCCCTTTCAAGATTTCAAGATGTTCTAAGGTTCATTGACATATCATATACACAACTAATTCAATAACGTGCTTTAACCACTAGGCACACAAGGTGCAGGGATATTGGTATATTATTTCACATGTTTTACTTCTAATATCTGATTTGTAAAACACCACAGACAGAAAGGTATATCTGTCATTTATCAGTAAGCTATTGAAATTCTGAATCCATAGATGTGTCTCCCATCACCCAAATCCCCTGACTATTCTCTCAACTCAGTATTTACATTCTTTTATTCAAAGAAAATCAGTAATATCTTTAAAAACTGAAAATGGATTGAATATGGAATAAAGGTTTTGACAAGACCTGGTGTAACAGTAATGAAAAAGGACATTAAAAGAGCTCCAGATGTTAATGATCTAAACAAAACAGCACACCTGAAATGTATATTTAAATACTTTATTAAGGGCGGTGAATTCGTTTTTTCTATATGTTTTTCAAATCAGTGTTATAGGCTACAGTAAGTGTCATAGACAGTGTTACATTGCTATTATTATCCTTAAAATATATGTAAAACAAAACCACTTATGATCTTTTTATTTGAGTGGTTTACTAATGACAGTTCATTCTGTTTTTGCTATTGATGGTTTGGCCTGGCAACGCAATTGCATAGCGTCACGTCCGTTAATTCCACATCCACACAGTCTCTGATCCACACACATGGATTAACATCGATTTAATACATGAATGTAGCCTTTGTTTCTGCTAAAAGAGGTGTCGACCAGCTAGGGCAACAAGAAAATCAGCGAAATCGAGTGTGAGGATTACAAAATAAATTAAAAACATCTAATTTTGACAATAAAGATAGACCAATAGCCGCGATAGAGACTTTCCTTGGCACTTCCGGGTATTTCTCCAATGGTTGGACCATGTTAACAATACCGTGTAACTGTCACGTTTGAAGGGACGAAACCGTGACATATTCACGTCTCCCAGCATGGTAAACCGTCACATGTTCACGTCTTGCCGTGATACCGGGTTGCTAATAAATAAGGGGGTAGGAGAAAAATGTAAGAAGGCATTTCATTTAACTATTACATTGATATACTGAGTATTAAGCTGTTTACATATCATATTGGATGGATTTTAAAGATTAGAAATCTTCCGATGAACATGTCATCAGATAATTCAAGATGGTTGTGTCATAGCAGAGTTGTTTGTTCGAAGGTACAAACAATACTGTGCATTGAAAATATAGCTCGTATACATGTTTTTAGTACCTTGACTTGGGAGGATTTGAAGCATCCATGTTTCTTTAGCTTCCAAGCAGTAGCATTACTTAGTCAGACATATTGGAGCTTTTTGAAAAATTGCAGTTAATACTTGGACGTTGACATAAATGGTATTTAAAGGAGGCAAACTGGTAATTATGGTAACTCCAATATGACATGAATGCACCATCAGAGTGAATGTCATAACCTTGGATTTTTTTTAACAAGCAGTGGGTAAAGGGATTCAGAGGCAGCATTTGGGGTTTTAGCCCAAACAATGAGGTAAGAGTCAATGGATATGCAGGGTTTAATTTTTTTCTTGCATAAGTGGTGTTTGTTTCATGATTTTTGTTGTATCTTAGAATTTAATTTCAAATGTTATGGCAACATCGATAAAACTGTAGATTATAACAAGCAATGGTGTTCATGGAAACATGAACATTTGAATCATTTTTTCCACAATAAGCTCTATCAACCATCAATCTAAACTACAGCTTTCCCCATGACTGGATTACAGAGATCAGCAGATCTGTATGTTTAACAGAAACACATCTACGCCCTGAAAGCAGCAGAAGAATAGAAACTGAAACTACAACAGAAACAACAACAACAACATGCTGCAAGGCTCATGTTGAACTCGCCCCAGAGCTCCCCAATGGGCGGATGACTTCAGCTGCAAAGTCACTTTGACTCAGTGAATCAGGAATCAGGTAACAGGATCGGGCTTCATTAGGTGACTTCAGCCGAGCTGGCAGACGGCCAGGTGAGCTGGACGCACAAATGGACATTGATTTTTCAATAAGGGTCTGAAGCTGTCAGCCAACCAGGCTATGATGATATCTTCTCTCGCGGGGATGGCCTTCTCCCGATGACGGCCTGACTGGCACCCCAACATCCACTTCACCTCCAGCTCCATACATCACCCTAATGCTCCCACGCTGGTGTTTTAGGGTATTATCCTGGAGTGCTGGTAGAGGTATACAACTAAAAGTGGGTAGACATTTAGCTGGTATGTCGATAAAACTGTTGTCTACATAAGTACTAGAGAGGTATATTGTTTCAATTGACTTGTATTACACAGAAAAAGCACTCAGTTTACAAATTGTTTCAAGGTCTCAGTGGGATGAAAGAGGTTACAATCATGTTTTCCTGTCACGTTGTCGATATTTATCTAGTATGGTTCTCTGTTGGACCTCCATGACCTAGGCCTACAGGGGCCAAACACCCGTAATGGTTTCCATCAATCAGGACTCCCTCTTGCGTGCCCTCAGCAATCAGTACCTCCAAGACTGCGGTCTTCATTGGTCGCCCTTATCTTGAACCCCACAGCCAGCAGGGCATCATGCAGTGAAGTAGGTGAGCTACTGTATGACCCTCCAAAGTGCATATATAAGAGGTAAGACTGCCTTGATGCAAAGAGGACAGCAGGAATAAATAGGAAACTGGAAGAAACTAAGAAAATTCCAGTCAGCAGTAAAGATACAGGGAGGACTTATTACGAAATGCACGAAATACTCTTCTGTTTGTTACACAATGGGAGAACCCAGAGAGACCTTAGTCATCCAAACAAAGGCCTCCCGTTGTGCAATGTGTGACTTCAGGGAACTAAGTCGTGAATGGTCAGACTGACTAGTAGTTCCAGTCTCATGCTTGTATCCTCAGATTCACCCTGGGGAAGTGTCTTTGAGCGCATAAAATCCCAAATAAATCACCGAAACGCTTGACTTTTATGGGGAAAAAAGCTATTTGCAACTAATCACTTCTGGTGCATGAATCTACAATAATAATTGTTTCATTTGCCTCTTAAATATGAATGAATGGCTCAATCTCAAGCAAAAATGTTGTCTCTGTTAAATGCATTATGATATTCATCCAAAAACAGGGTCTCTTAATATGACCCCAAGAGTAGCTTGTTGGGTTTGTTTTTGGCAACAATGAAGTTCTAATTAAATGTCCAGGGGTTTTTGCAGGAAATGTTAAACCAAGAGATTGTAAATCTTTTTCTCTGACAGGCGCGTCCAGGTGAGCAGCACTTCATTTAGGAAACGAGCGTCCCTGTATCAACAATTGGCCCCAGATAAAATCTCCAGTGAGAATTGGATATCAGTGCTGTAAAACAATCACCTGTAGGCTTTTGGAACTACAACCCGGACGCATCAATCAAGTTACAGTTTAGAGTACAATCTTGCCAGATTTTAATTTTTGTCAGAGCTTTATTAGAAATGGATTTGCCAAGATAAAGTCAGAGCCATTAATCTTGTTCTCCACACGCGTCGCCTCCAATAAACTCACTGAAATGGGCGAACATTTCTCCGAAACCACTTCGAACGTGAATGAGTGTGTAGGTATTTGATGACACAATTTTGTGCTTCGTTCAAATATTCGCTGTCACTGAATGAAACTGCTGAAGAGCTTTGAAATGCAGACATAAACCACAGCAGTAATGACTTTCGCAGTTCTAAGCCTGAGCCTCAAGCAATGGGGCTAAGGCAGCTTTCTGCACGTTTTCCATATAAGTTACTGTATGAATGCTCCTTCTAGGATACCTTGTTGAAAAAGAATCAATAGTTTGCCACATTTCTCACAACAATCACCTTGTTAAAGGTGGGGTAGGTACGTTTGAGAAACCGGCTCGAGATACACTTTTTGTTATATTCCATGGAATGCTCTTAATATCTCGATAGCAATGAATATCTTAAGTGCTTTGACAAAAAATCCATTAAAAGAATTCATCTGTGGAAGCCGTAGTACTGTAAAAAGCACGACCAATCATTTTAGCCGGACCGGCTAAAATAACTGGATGGCCTACCTGCCTGTCAGCCTTCCATCTGTGCACAAACTTATCTCGTGCCCTCATTGTTCATGTGTGCGTTCGTGTGTATTGGAGGAGGGGCTCTATAAGGAAGTGGCAGATTTTTTCCGGCTGTGTATTTTCAAATTCTAGCGTCCTCGAGCTGGTTTCTCCAAAATTACCTACCCCACCTTTAACTAAATAAAACATTTCTTCAAGTAACATTACGCTTATTTTCATTATTTACAAGCAAAAACCAATCACACTTCCAATTGTGATTAGGCTGGGATTTGTTGACTTCATGTCTATGGAAACAGGAGATCTTTCCTCAATTGTTTCTCATTGAATCTTGGACGTGGGTACCTCTTTCCGCCAATTACTAATGGCTTTCCCCTGCATCTACATAACCGCCACCACCCCCTGTGACTGCGACAAACACACACACTTTTTTAATCGCTTACGAATCTCCGCCATTGTCCCAGTGGGTCCGGGTCCCACCAGAGAAGGTCTACCACACAAGTTGCAAGTGGAAGTGCAGCAAATCGGAGTCCTCTGGATCACACTGTCACTCTTCATGTCGCCTCTGTCTTATTACCCGCACATTTCCCCAAACTGTCCAGATTCTTGCAGCAATTCTCTCATTCCCTCTTCCTTTCTTCCCTGTACTTTTGGCAAGAGACGCGACCATGTTGGTCAGGTCGTCTAAGCGTTGCTCGGCCAAAGCTGACACAACCAATCCGAGGAAGCAACCATGATCTGACAAATAAAAGGAACAGAGGATTACAGCTAGGAGGACGTCTGGGGTTCGATCAGCAGTGAGAATCACACAGGACGTGCCATTGTTTCTCAACCACTGATCGTTTTTGGCAGCCGTTGGGTCTTTTCTTTCCGAAACCCAAAGCACCGTCCTGCTCTGGCAGAACCCTTATAAAAGAGACATAGAGAGGTTGAAAATAAGAAGCATTTATGTGGCTTAAGGGCTGTTGGCGTATTTTGTTGAACTGGAATATAAACCCTCTTCTGGGGTGAAAGGGTGAGTGTTAAAGGAGGAGAACTCTGACGCAGGATGGAGATGCTCTCTATGAAAGTGGTGAGTCATGAATGTGCAAATGTACTTCATAAAGAGAATGTGTAACGTTATATGAAGATGATAGGTTGGTTGGTAGCAGTTTATGCCTGTTTTATTTCGAAAAGTGCAGTATAACGGGATCTCTGGAGGTCCGGAGCAGCACTTGTTTCCATTGGCCTTGTTTTCAAAAAAACTGGCCAGACAGGATTCAGAGAATGATACCAAATGACAGCACATTTTCCACTGTGCCTAGACCTTGTTTCTTTTTCTGTGTGTGTGTTGTGCTGAAGTGGTCAGTGGAACTTATTTCACCTCAGATTTAGTTGCTTATTTAGTTTACCTCTCAGTGATAATCTGTCAGTAGCTCCTAACAGTCTGCGCCTTGATTTGAAAATGATATCAATGGCCAAGTCACTTTTATGAAGTTGTCTCAAAGAGCAATCTCAGTTGTCAATCTACATTTAAGTCACTTAAATGTAGTGGTCTCAATTAAATGTTGAAACACAAATTGATTTATTGAGAGCACTCAATGGTCATCTTCTTGGATAGATAAATTACTCATTATGAATAATTAGTCATTTTGGACTATATGCTTAATTTGATATTGAGAGTATCTGTCACTCTTATGTCTGTACAGTAAATATCAAGCAACAGCTCAAATGTATTTGCTTCAGTAACATTCATATATTCATTCACACTCTTACAGTTTGTATACCGTAGGCTCAAGATATACGTTTTACAGGTGTCTGTATGCCTTTGGACAGAACAAGGTTAGGTGTTTCAAGTCTCTTGCTAAGCTAAGCAAAGCTAAACTAAGCTAAGCGACTGCTGGTCATTCATGGGACAATGTCTTATATCACAAAACACAACAACAACAAAAACGCATTTTGCTCTTTTTGTTAATGTCTTGTAATTTGTATATATATATACAATATACAGAGAACGCAAAGAGAGCCCTGAACCCAACTGAGGCTATAAGCCCTGTCTGGCAATGTTATCAGTAAATTGTGTATCCATCAGGATTAATATCTGTTTCAAAATGTAATAGGTTCTTGCTTGGCCTATACTTCACCCGTCCACCAAGATCAATGAAAACCGGGCCTGTAGTTCTTCTGTTATCCTGCTGACAAACAGACCAACACGACAAACTGAAAAGGAAACATAACCCCAATGGCGGAGATAATTAACCTTTATAAGTACTACAGAGGAAATGATGAGCTGGGCAACTAAAACAAAATACTTTAAACTAGAAGGGCACTTAAGACCTCTGCCAAGGCCGTTTCCATAGATAAAAAATAATGCGTGTATGTGCCCCATGATTCGGATGTGCTCCAAAATGTAATGGCTTCTTCCTTGGCCCATGCCACAAACACAAAAATGGGGCAATTTTTTTCCATGCTGATGACAAACAGACAAACAATAACGTCACCTTGTTGGCAGAGGTTTAACTGAACCACTTCTCTGTAACAGTGCCAAAACCGCTATTTTCTAACCAGGGTGTTGCACATCAAAGTGCACTGATTTAGACAAATGACGGAGCATGAACATTCTCTGACATTAGTAAAAGCAATGGAGAAACAGATCACTTTATCATTGAAAGTGAGGGGCAGGACAGAGGGACACAGAGGTATAGGGCAATGGAGACAGCCAATGTTGGACTCCTTTTAATGTCATTAACTTCATGTCCACTTTCATTTGTTCCCAAGCTGGGACAACACAATATGTGTGTGCGTGTGCATGTACTATGTGTAATAGGAAAAAGGTAAAGGAGACAGAGGACAAACACAAATGTATCTGACAGAGCTGGACAATGTCACATTCATTCACATGAGAGTGCATACTTTGGACAGGATCTGCTCATTATTTATTACTTTCATGACCGTACCATGCTTCCAAACATCATTAAGAAACCCACCACGTATCCTGTCTTATTTATGCAGCCAGGTGCACAGAGGGCACAGCAGGACAAATATAAAATATCCCGGCAATCAAGGGCTTTTGACCATGTCCAGGTTGGAAAGTCCTAAATATTCCCACCTCCGGTTCAAGTCAATAAAGTTAATCATAAAAGCTATTTATTTTTGCAATGTTTTAGTGTTTGGTTTCCATTTCTATTTCTCGTGAGAATTGTTTTGCGTTCAAGAAAATGAAACCCATGCTGCTTTTGCTTGATCCTTAAATATAAATTGTCTAAATGATGTTGTTGAATGTGAGTTTTTTATGGACCTTTGGAGGATACTGAAACACACCAATATTAGCTCTGAAAGGGGTACTGTTGGGGTGGTTGACGACCTACGCCGGTGTAGGTCCTAAGAGGGATCCGTGTAAATGTACGCTAAGAGAATGAGTGCTTATTGTTTGTAATTAGGGAGAGATGAAATTGAATGCGATTCCTACAGATGCACAGCATGCTGCGCTAATATAACAGAGCACTCGTCATTTCCACGCCACAAAACTAATATGAAAAACATCTGGTTCAACATCTCCCACTTCCCATGAATGGATTGTGGCACTGTGACCTTGACGGTGTTCCGTTTTTATCCGACTGCGTCCGTGCCAGTGCCTCTGTTGCTTCTGAGGCAGAATTAAGGCTGCTTAGGTTTGCTTTTGTTCTTCTGTTATTACTGCTAAGACTTTTTTTCACAGTCAGAAATGTGGTAATTCCCATTATATACAATTACAGGATGGGGGTGATGTAGATCTACTGTGTTGTGGGGCTTTGTCATTTGAGTGGAATCAAGACCATGTTTCACAAATATTCTTGAAATGATTAGGTAATCTCTTATTAGGCAGCAGTAACAGAAACCACAGTATGTGGACGATTTATGGAGCTTGCTATTGGGTATTAGACGTAACGTCTCGAACTTGATTTAGCTACCACTTTATTATTTAATGTTAAAGCTATTGAGAACCAGGATAATTTGCTCTGCTGTATCCTCTTCTTTAGTTTAAACTTGCCAGTGGTATTTCTGATAAAAACTGAAATAACAATGCAAATAAAATATGTGCATAGTAGGAAAAGACCAACCCAGTCTCACAAAAAAACGTGTAAAAACTACGTTGGTCCACAACGTAGGACGTAGTATTTCTACAAAAACGCCTCTGAAATTGTAAGATCCCTACGTTTTTTTTCACCATTCATTCCAATGGCTCGCGTCTATGTCATGTGATCTTCACATTTCTCCCTGCAGAAAAAAAAAACATGGTCAAACTTCGTTTATTCTCGGTGTAAAATGACTATTTTAAGGGTAGTTTGGCCATTAAAATGCGTTTTGATGTCATTTGATGCGAGAAATATGAGTTGTTATTTCAGATTATGTGTGCAGTGGTTGTACATGATCTTTAGTTTGCTAGTTATTACGAAGATTACTTCAGGAAATTGTGTCGATTCAACGTTTTCATTGTTACCAAGGTGGTTGCTAGGGACGCTGCTATCGATATTATTTCTGTTATGTTGTGTAACTGTTTAATGGTGTTATCTTTATTGCTACCCCCTTCCCCGTCAACAATAACACATAATTACCCTTGTGTTTATTTATTTGTTTATAAGCTGTGTGGTTCATAAAAACCATGATAAAAACATGTTCTTACTCAATATCAAGCCACAATTATTGCTTTCATTTTAAATCGTATAATTTCGGACTTTTGTTGCCGTCTGTGAGGAAAATAAATGGGGCTCAGAGCCTCAGGATACTGAAATCTGTATTTTTTAAATCTTTTTTTCCTTCTAATTTGTTATTCTTTTCAAAATAACACACTGTTATTTACTCACCAATAACACACAATTATTCTTTTTATTTATTGGTTTATTTCCAAGAACCGGAAACAGACGTAGGCCTGTAAGGGACATTTAGAGCATTTTCGAGTTTAGGATGGCCGAAGACTACACTACCCATAATCCCCAGATATCGTTTAGGACTACTGTCCCCGTGATTAATCTTCAAACTCTGGGATTGGGCAGTGCGCCAAGGTTACGCGCTATTGTGTTTCGCAAAATGTTCTATGGGACGTATCTACTGAACGTTTTCGTTTTTCCCACAATTAGAAGTTGCCAGTATTAAACACATTGGTGTTATCAAATGTAAAACATATAATTAATACATGGGTCAACATCGCTTGTGTCCATCATGCGCAGTATTAATATATACCCACATGACAGCTCATTGTTACTTTGTAATTCTACTCCACTACAATTCAGAGGTTAACCTGGTATTTTTACTCCACTACATTTATTTGAGTTACTTTACAGATTCTGATTAATGATGTGAAATATAAACAACCCTTAAATCAGACTTTAGTTACACGTGACCTGAGTAAAATTCAGGGAAGGTGATTGCCAACAATCAGGAGAGATATTTGATAGTTGGTGCTTGAGAAGACTAAACATTTATCTGCAATTGACATGCAAACAATAATTCAATAACGTGCTTTAACCACTAGGCGGTGCACACAAGGTACACACAGCCATAATAACTTTGTATTATTAGTGACACTTATGTATGTACAACATTTGAAGATGTGTAGTTTTATTCATGTTTTCATATAATTTTACAGCATATTGCTATATTATTTCAGACTCAGTATTTACATTCTTATATTCAAAGAAAATCAGTAATATCTTTAAAAACTACAAGTCCTTTTATATCAGCTGTGCACCGTTATGGTGTAAATATAACCTATCTACGAATTAGATCAAATGTAAAAGTCAGCCAAATTAGTGTTGATACTGCAAGGAGACGTATTGTGTGAAGAGAAATTGAAGATGTTGTTTAATTGTTGATATATTTATTATCCACGTGAAGTATTCAGTTTCGGCGGAATTTCTTCCAGTTTTTCCAAAGGTCTTCTCATCAGGGCTCTATAAATAAAGAACTACGGCAGATATGTAATATGTAATGCAGCCGAACCGTGTATTACAATGCCGTCATATGATGACTTTCAAAGAGAAAAGCAACAACACTCGGAATTAAGTATTATTTTATTATTTTTTAATGTTTTTCCGATTTCATGTCATTTAAACACCAAATCCCAACATGCATTGCGGCTAAAACATCCAATCAGCGATCTTAAACCATAGCTGAGGATCTTGGGTAATCGCTCGAAATGCTTTCGTCTGTTTCCGTCTGTTTAGTGTAGTGTCTTCGGCCATCCTAAACTCATACAGATTTCAGTATCCTGAGGCTCTGAGCCCCCATTTATTTTCCTCACAGACGGCAACAAAAGTCCGAAATTATACGATTTAAAATAAAAGCAATAATTGTGGCTTGATATTGAATAAGAACATGTTTTTATCATGGTTTTTATGAACCACACAGCTTCCGGTCTTCCACGACCCGACCTGAGAAAAAGACGTGCTGCTGCGAGGCTGCTGCAGGCGAGAAACACCCTCGGTCCTGACTCCAACTTGTGTTTATTAATCAAACAAATAAATAAACACAAGGGTAATTATGTGTTAATGTTGACGGGGAAGGGGGTAGCAATAAAGATAACACCATTAAACAGTTACACAACATAACAGAAATAATATCGATAGCAGCGTCCCTAGCAACCACCTTGGTAACAATGAAAACGTTGAATCGACACAATTTCCTGAAGTAATCTTCATAATAACTAGCAAACTAAAGATCATGTACATCCACTGCACACATAATCTGAAATAACAACTCATATTTCTCGCATCAAATGACATCAAAACGCATTTTAATGGCCAAACTAACCTTAAAATAGTCATTTTACACCGAGAATAAAAAGAAGTTCGGCCATGTTTTTTCTTTCTGCAGGGAGAAATGTGAAGATCACGTGACATAGACGCGAGCCATTGGAATGAATGGTGAAAAAAAACGTAGGGATCTTACAGTTTCAGAGGCGTTTTTGTAGAAATACTACGTCCTACGTTGTGGACCAACGTAGTTATTACACGTTTTTTTGTGAGACTGGGTTGAAAAGACATACCTGAAAACAGCAACCAGTTCAAAAAAGGCCCAACTTCCTCTATAATAACATTGTGTCTTAAATGTCTCCTATTATACTATTTTTAGGCATATATATTATATGCCTCAGATAAATAAAAAACATGTCTATGAAGTGTTTTGCTCAAAATACCAAACAGATCGCCCATTCTAGCCATGCCTCATACCCCTCTATTTCAGCCCTATTAGAGAAGTGCTGAATCCGGAGAGCTCATACAGGAGAATACAGAGATACTCAGCAAAACGCTGTCGTGATTAAACGCCATATTATGTTCCAAACTACAGCAAGGATTATTTCTGAAACAGCATGAAGCTCAAATGGTTTTTCTCTCGCGGGTTTACCACAAGGTGACTCCCTTTTTATATCCTGATTTTGTACACATACTCTCTCCAGTACAGCATTAGCTCTGAGTGCAGAGATGGGGTCGTTACTAAAAAGTAATATATTACATATTATTACATATTACTTTAAGAAAAAGTAATATATTACACTACTTCGTTACTCTCTACATAAAGTAACTCGTTACTTTACTCGTTACTTTACTGGCAGGGCCGGCCCGCCCCTCCCTACAGGCAGATCACGCAGACTGCTAAAGTTTCAAATGTTCTCTTTAGTTCAGTTTCCATTGTCGCATAAGACTGATCCAGATAGCTCCTGAATGTTTTCCTATCTGACCATGGCTGTCCTCTGTCTCCTGCTATCTGTATTTTGCGCAGTATATCTCTGAACGATGGTGATTCCACTGTGCAAATGGGCAACATGTCCTCCACTATGAAGGATGCTACAAGCCTCCATCTCTGCTTTGGTTACCGCTCCTCCAAATTCTAATTTGTGTTGCTTCGGCGGCGGCGCACTCACAACATCCTCACTCTGGGTTCGGGGGTCCTTAGCTATTAGCTTCACCTTAGCATGTGTTCTTTGCAGGTGTTTGACGTTGTGTTTACAGCAGTGGATAACAGCTTCTGGCCTGGACACAGTTTGCACCTCACCGTCACATTCCTGTCTATTCTTCGGACGAACTCAAAATAATGGGCATACCTCCACCCCTCGAAAGTTATCGCTGACTATCGCCATGTTTATGCAGCACTGCACGTGGAGATGTGTCAGGGTCGCGCAGATCTGCCAACCCTACCGATTTGGGAGGTAGTCTACCGCTTTGGGCGGTAGTCTACCGCTTTTGACATGTTTCTACCGCCTACCGACTTAGCTGGCTTTCCCTACCGATTTTCAATCTTCCCAAACTACAACAAATAAAAATGACACTCCATAGACACTGGACTCGACTTTTGGCGGACATCGTTTGCAGCGTGTCTGTGATCCCATCATACAAACAGTCCTCTGTGTTTCTGAAAGAGAAACAACGTGCAGAGGAAAGGCAGCGTTACCCCCGGGGCTGATGGGTAATCACTCCCAAATAAGGGAACAGAGACGAGGCATTTGAGTCCTGCAGGATTTCCCCGTTAATATCAGTGTCTCGAAAACACATGTTGGCGACTGAAAGACATCCAGTGTTTGGTCTTTTCCTGAAGCATCCTACACCTACAGTGCCTCAACTGAAAGAGGACCACAAACACACACAAAATATAGCCTAATACCATTTTGAGATTTGGGGATATCTATCTCCCATTCTGACATTTTCAACACCAAACATGTCGTTAATGTCTCTGTTTAGTGAACTACAGCAATCTGAAAGCCTGTACATTATTTATATCACACTTTATCAGTAGAAAAATGCAGGGAATGACTTTTTTAATGCAGTATTTTCTGATTTATGGCGCAACACAAAGATATTTCGCTCTGTGCAAACCTTTGACTAATATGTCAACAACATGAAACAAGAATATGAACCTGGCTTTATCCGATGTTCACACAAGAGTTCTACATCCTGACACATCCTTCATCTACACTGTCTCAACTGAAAGAGGACCAGAAACACATTAAAAATATAATAAAATGTGGAGACTTTGGGATATTTATCTCCCATTCTTTTACTTTTCGGGCATTTTACAGACCAGATATGTCGTTGATGTCACTGTTTACCAAACTACCACTTTTTCTGAAAAATGCATAAAATGATGCAATATATGTTAAATACATGGTTTATACATGTAATTACTGGGGTTCCATTTCTTCTGATTACCTAGTTTGGGCGTGCACATTTGCAGCGCAAACCTACCTCTTTTGGATTTGGAAAGGTTGGCATGTATGGATTACGTACATATAAACCTGCGGCGGAAACCCCTCTTGTCTGTCAGTGTGATTATGACTGATTTTATAAAAGTAACGAAGTAACGCGTGTCGGGGCAATGTTAGTAACTGTAGTGTGATAACTGAATTATAAAAGTAACACTACTCCGTTTATAAAAGTAACACTACTCCGTTACCGACAAAAGTAATATTATTACAGTAACGCGTTACTTTGTAACTTTGTAACTTTGTAACTTTGTAACTTTGTAACTTTGTACACGTTACACCCAACTCTGTCTGAGTGTTAGCAATGCTTGCTAAACACAGACCATATTACTTCCAAAACGTTGCGCATTGTTTCTGATAGCGAAGTTTCTGATAGGGCCAGCCCACATTTCCGATATTACGTCATGTCGGCAGCAAATCTGGATCAGCTCCGTTGTACCCCCGTTTTTTTAGATTTGGGTACGGAGGAAAAGAGAGAGGGTTGTATTTTCGGACACTTTGTGAGTCTGCTGACACACCGGAGACACATTTATCTATAAAAGACATCAAAAGTGCATTTTGCATGATAGGAGACCTTTAAATAAAAACCTGGTTCCCTTGAGGGAAATAAAGTCCTGCCCCCCTGTTTTAAATCAGAGTGTGTGTGGCTCACTTTTAATGCACAACTGAAAAGTGCACATTTTAACATCCTAATCAAGATTAGGAAGATTACAACAGTTATATGAACAAATTGACATTCCTTCAGGAAGATTCAAGCATATAAAATGTTAAAGGTTTCAGTTCAACAGGCAATCTGACTGCTCTCAGCGGCTGAAGTGACAATCATTTACTGAAGAGGGACCCTGGGGTGTTCTCCCTAGTTTATTAGGAGTTACAGCGGTGATGAGGCTCACTCATTTCTAACGTGATTTCCTTCGCCCTTTCCAACCCAGTAAGTGTTAAGAAGCTGTAAGACGAGACGTGAATGCCCAATGCTGCCTGGTAACATTTGTAACAGACTTATGGCAGAGCACCTCTTCCATTATTGCCCCCTGTCTTAGACGGAGATTCCTCATAGATCACCTTTAGTGCCTTGCTTGCACTTTATTCCCCTCATAAACAATTCTTAAAGGTAGGAGGACAAGAGCTTTGCAGAAAGTTTACACAATGGTAGCAGCACCACAGACAGACATATATTATTCCCAAGTAGCTTCTTATTGAAGTGATTTATAATTTTCACATCAACCTGACATGGTTTATTTCAGTTAGAAAACACAATAAATTATTTTCCGACTGTCATGTCAGAATAAATTACAGATAAATCAAACTCTTGTCAGGCTGCAGGAGTAAGCCAGTGGATGAAATGGAGGGGAACACAAGTTTGGCCTCCGGGTATTGTTACACATTCTCGTTGGTTTTGCGGCGCTATCTTTGATATTTTCACATGCTTCTCTTAGCTTCTGGGGCCAAGAAGCCAGTCTGGACTGGGCAGGAGGAGTCACCGGGAAAGCCACATATTATTTCACAGAAATCCAATATGTGGGTACAAATATGAGGGCAAATAAATTGGCCCCCGTCCTTGCTGTGCACCACCCACAGAGTGACGCCCGCTAGCGTTGTGAATTCTGATTGGATGACCTCACTGCTCGGACCTCTGCTCAGTCCAGGGTCTCCAACCAGGGTCCAATAAGCCACCCCATAACTGGCTAACACCCTTTCCTCCTTTCTTTTTGGAACATTAAAACCATGGTTGCAGCAATTTAGGATTAGCGTGCCTAGCATCAGTTGAACGCTGCGCTAGGTGTGTCCAGATTAGCTTGGGTTGCGGCCTGGCGCCTCCATTGTTCTTCTTTGTTATTTTGGGAAAAAACCCATGCAGAATTGTTTTCACTGGCCGGGCCATCAATGAGGGTCGTGTGAGTTTGGGTGCAGAGTTCTTTTCTTGCAGCCATGTGGCCCCAGACTTCCAGGATTTTTGACACAGCTGCACGAAGATAGCCAAACTACTTTACGCTGCGTCATAGACCTTTGCCAGGCGTAATTACAATGTCAGTCTGTTTAAAAAGCAGTCTTACGGGAATGCCAGGGCCCCATTACTGCATCAGGACCATGCACTAGGGGCCGTGGGGCCATAAAACACTCATCTGTGACCAGCAGTAAAAGAAGCAGCAGAGCAAAAAAAAGAATATGGCACTGTGACAACATAGTATTTAGTGCAATAATAATCACACCCCCGTTTTGCTTTTATAGCATGTAAGCTTGATTGATTCATTGCCTTGAGGAGAGAACACATGGAAATGTACTCGTGACAGTGTGTGGGACTACTGCAGCACAGTTTCCAAGGACTAACTTCAGGCATGCAATAGTAACTGTGTCTTACGTTGGAAAATGTAAAAGGTGAAAGGATATACATTGACTTATGTTGTCTTTCTGGTAATGTTGTTTGAATAAAATGCCTCTTATTCCAATGCAACTGACTGAGCAAGTCATCAGTGTCTCTGAGGGAGGTCTGCAACCAACATTTTTGGTTGTCTCTATAATGTCAGAAAAATGAAAAAATATCAATAAACAGTAGAAAAAATAAATAAACCCAAAGATATTCAGCTTATTATGATATAAAACATAAAAAAGCATATTAGAGAAGCTGAAAATAGCATTGTCTGACATCATCATCATCATCATCATCATCATCATCATCATGTCCTGTTGCTTTTCAAAGATGGAACCAAGGTGGACGCTGGATGAATTGCAAAAACCAGAAAGATATTTAAAAGAATAAAACAAATGTGGGTTCAAACACTAAAGAGATATTAAGGAACATTTTGGATATGGGCATCAGTTGAAAAACATCTGGCTGAATGGTTTTAAGGTTTCTCCACATGGATTCTCGTCATAAAACGAAACCACACAAGTCAAATGAAAAAGGACAGAGACTGAACTTTTGTCAGTTGTTTTACAGTATCTGCTGGTTCTATTAGCAACATTAACACGTGGCCAAACCAACCACAACAACAAATCAATCAGGGCATGGTTTGGTTAAACAAAACAGGCCAAAAAAGCTGTAGTTATGTTTGCCTAATACTCGTTGCGCTATTTTCTTGAGAATGTGGTGGAGACCAAAACAGAGGTAAAAGCAATATTCTCTAGCTGCTTAATGCTCAACTATGCACACCAGATAGTGGCTAACTGTCTGCAGTTTGGTGCTTTTCCCCTGAAAACGGCTGCCTACTGCTGGTGAAAGCAACTGTGATGCAAGCGGTGAGATTGAATGGTAATAAGGGTTCCGCGATTGGCTGAGGGTATCGCTGTGGGTGGGTTATATGGGCAGATTTGTGTGTCTTTTTATTTAGAGACATCGTGAAAAAAACATTGCATAAAACAAACATGTTTTCCTCTCTAATGCCGTGAATAAGTGATATATGGACCAAATAATATGGACCTCTATTTTGTTTATTGAATAGAGTGCAAAAGTTAAGAGTGTGCCAAAAGCAGGCTTGACACTCAAACAAATACCCCTGCTAAAACTACTACTACACACAAACACCCCTACCAACACAAATATATGTTTGCAATTGCTGGTTAGGGTGGGAAAATGTAAGCTTACCAACCTTCAAAAATAATAACCTATAAAACGCTTTGTACATCTAAGGGGTTCTGCAGCATGGTAATTATTTGCTGGTACACCTCTATGAGACTCCTTTCACAATAAACATTACAATCTTGATTATAGCAGCTAGGGGCAGAATTACATCAGGCTTAGGTAAATAACAACCATTATTTTAGTTTTATTTGCACAGCGCTTTAACGGGTACTTAAAGGCACTTAAGATGCTAATAAAACAGAAACATCAAATGTGGTTACAAGCATCTACATTTGAACAATGATAGAGGAAAGGGGAGGCAGCTAATGAATAACAGATTAAGAGAACATCTTAATCGGAAGGTTTTGTAAGCGGGAAGTTGTTGGGAAGAGGGAATATAGAAGACCCTGATCCCCCAGGTCCAGTGCTTGGACCCAGTTAGAGGGGTGAGGACGTCAGGGTTGGCAGATCTGAGAATAAAATGACATTGAGGCTGATTTGGTAGAGGTTAAGCAGCTAAAAGTTGGTTAGAATTGTAATGTTGAATAGTAATATTAAAAAGAAACATTCAGGATGATTGCTCACATAGAAGCCCTCTTGTTATGAGTTGAGAAATGAACCTGGGTCACTGCAGTTAAAGGCAAAAAGAACATAGCACTCCGCCACCCCAACCACAACAGCCTTTCTTTCCACTGTGCTATTTCTATGTCAAACCACTGCCTGTTTCTAGTCATGTCTACTTCATGTAATCCTTTTGTGGTGGGAAAATGTATTTCTCACTTGTGCAGTTTTAAGATGTTGTGCTTTTTCCGCCAAATGTTACAGCACCACACTAGGAGTGTCGTAGGATTTCTCGCTCATTGGAAATGATAACAGTGCATATGCTGTTGGGACCATTTGAAGAGGATAGAAATAGCCTGGGACTTTCCCGATATGAAAATAAAAACAAAGCTGGATTTATTATGTTACATTGGTCTACTCAGAGGTAGGTATAACAAAAGCCTTTCTTGTCAATCCTCTAAGGATTACCACCATGTGTGTCTTTTTAAATAACCACATGGAAATGTTTTAGAAAAAACAGGCTCTTCTTTATGAATGTAATGGATATGAATGGAGACAAAGTGCTATGTTGTCTCTGTTCATGTCGTTTTCAATCATAAGGAAGAGCTGTGCAAATATATAAGTCCGTGTGGTTTTCCAAAGTAAGCACCAAAGTGCCGCAGTAAGAAAATAATATTGGGTAAAAGTTACGGTCAATAACAATGAAACTCACTCAGGACTTCAAATTGACAAGTTAAGTATATCATTACGATTGTCCAATCTGATAACAAATTAAATAACGATAGCCAATGCAGAAGTCTTTACTTATTGAAACACAATATTCTGAGAACTTTATAGAGTTCCATTTTCTGTTCAATCTTCTGTTCAATGTTAAAAACTTAAAAGTCAGCAGGTTAGCCAAGATCTCCTGTCGATATCCATATTCGCTTCACTCAGAGAAAACATGCCTTGAACGCAGCGTATCGAACAAAGATTTTTATCATAGACAAACACACATGGCACCGACCGCATGGAACGCTCCAACATACCTGACCTTGACTGATCCTTGGTTCACACGAAAACATCCCAGAAACTTCCAACGTTTGATGCTGTGATCAAGGCAAGAGTCCAAAAAGCCTGAACCAATAGAAGATGGAAGACATCCAACATTTCTGGACAATTGCAGAATAAGAAGTGCTTGGCTCAGTTTGCTCACTCCATCCGAGCAAAGGTTTGGGCGGGAGGCCGGTCTTCTTGACTGGATGCCATGGGAGCAGGCCGCAGCAGAAAAACAGGTCAATACTGACTGTTAATGCCACGATTGGATGGTTTGTGGTCTGACCATTTGGAAGGCTGCAGAAAATAACGTTTTACTGGGGTTCATAAACCTCTTGTGAATGTTAGAATGGCTCTTCCATAAAATCTTAAGTGTTAAAGGCAAGATGTTAAAAATCGACAGAATATATAGAACCGCTGAGTTCCAGGGTTGTGTCCAGCACATGCCAGATAATTAAACTAATAGTACTTCTGGTGTTAAAAGGGATATATAAAAAGCCAGTAAAAATGGTCCAGTGGTAAATGATAATCACTTAGAGAGGATAAAGTGTGCTACAGTGCAATAAGAACAGTATTGGTTCTCTATCAATAGAAGATAACACAAAATCCTAGCTTGTAATTCACCATAACCCCTTCAGTTGAACAAAGTGATCAGTTACTTATTTGTAGCTTTTTAAAGTCGAACTACTAACAAATATTTTCACCATTGATTCATCCGATGTTTTTGTTTTAGATTAATCACTGAAGTGTTTTGTCTTAAAAATGTCAGACTCTGGAATATATTTTGGCCCCAAATATCATTTTGCCAACTAACATTAGAGCGTGGAAGAGTTTTTGATTGACAGAAGACCAAACTCATTATCGGATAATTTAACCGTTTATTTCATTTTAAGATTTTGTGGTTAATTACTCTAATTGAGTCCAACTGAAATTCAAATTATGTTGGAAAAGAAATCAATTTATAATCCTTTTCTACAATATTATTTTAAATGTTTGGAGTTGCAATGGCAGTGCATCTTTAATTGCTGTTTCAGAGGGGTGTTTGCTACTGTTTTAGTCAAATGAGTTTATGTCCTTGGTACTGCGGTCATAGCATCTATTATTACAGCAGGGACAAGAAAATACATCTCTTTTTCTGGATGGGGAAAGTGAATTGATTGCAACTCATACTGATGCCAGTATGAAAATGCAGATTTCATTGATGTTATAGAAGGGTGACTCATCCGATGAGCTGCAATCTCATCCGACCAAAACACATCTGTGTATTACATCCAGTAAGTGGTGCATCATCTGAATTGATGCGATTGAAGCAAGTGGCTCCCCTTGAGAAGACAGGAATTGTACTAATGTCTTGTATACTAACAATGAACTAATGGTAGTTTAAAGTTGATCAAAAGCCAGCTCAAAGTGGATGTTCTGAAGTCAGGTTGAGAATAAAGTATACCCAAGAGGATGTTCTTCACTTATGATCATCATTATGTTTACAAGGAGGATTTGGCTTAATATGGAAGCCTAAAAGTACACATAAGAACAGCAAAAGCATCCTCGGGGTTATTTAAGTTCACTGATGCATCTGTTTGAAACCATCTTTATCTCTGCAGCACAAGCTCAAACTTGTGTATTCTCTAAATGCTGTTACTCTTTATTGCCCTAAAAAAACATGTTTGTGTAGGAGAGGCATCTTCAAGTTGCAGATAACACCTGCTGCTGCATTAAGTGAAAGTAACTGAGTAAAAAGTTATGACGCACACTCGGAATTTCGCCCTATGGTGGTTGGTGAGATGATCTTCTGAAAAGAGTGGCCAATTCCAGAACGAATGCCCTGCTGTGACCAATATGAAACTCAGTATGATTCATCCTGCAAAGACCCCACAGATATGACCTCTAAAATGTACTATAGCTGCATCAGTTGGGCCCCTGCAAGACAAGGTTTTCATCTCTGATCGTCCTCAGATGTTCCCCTTTACCCTTAGGCGAGGCGACAGGGCAGAGCAAAGGTGGAGAATGAATGGGAAAGGGCAAAAAGAAACCTTTGAATCAGTCATCTCCCGAAGGCACAGGGTGTTTCATTTTATACACTGCTTCCTGAACTGATTTGATTTGTCTACACTTGAGCTCTGCTTTATTCACTCAGCAACTTTGAATTATTGTAAATGGGCCCGGAATGATTGGTTTTTCATCATCAGATGACAATGAACCATCAGGAAGACTAATGTAATGATAAAATCAATCAGGATTTGATACATGGCGTCAACGTGCTGCTCACCACAGCCATTATATAAAAGATTCCACTGTTTCAGGGGATTATACAGAACCTCAGCTTGAGTTTTTTCCCCCCAGTCCAGTCAAGTATGGCTGCAATGAGCCTCAGGGTTGATGAGGATAGTCTAGCTGAACCTTCCAAACCTTACCTCAAAGAAACCACTTAGCAGGTGCCAGGAGCTCCCAAAACGCCAAAGGAACAGAGCTGTTGAAAGTAAACAAATTAACAGCTGGCTTTTTATTTTGCCCCTCAAGGTTGTTTGAAATGTATTAGAGTTGGAAGTAAAGACAAAACAAGACATTTGATGCTTTTGAAGTGCTAAATGCTGGGTGCTTGAAAGAAGTACAGACCCTCACATAATACAGACAATACTTAAATTCAAAAGGCCTTTCTCAATACATTCTTTGACCCATTCAAACGTGTGAGTTTGTGAGTGCATAGTTCCTTCACTTTGCAACAATTTGCATTATCAATCTCACTGCAATGTACTGTTTATCCCATGCACCCTTGTATTTACTGCTGCTTCTGCTTTCACCACTTACAATTCAACATCCACCTGCAGGATCTGAGGTACAATTGGTACTGTATCGGCAAGTTATTGACCAGAATAGCTCAGTACCAGCTAGTATCAAAACCTCCTTAGATCAAACTATACCGGCAGTTGATCATTTTTGCACCCAGATTAAGATGTGTTGTCCGTGTGGTATAAACAAGTATTTAAATAATCCTATATACAAATTCAAAGTGTATTTTTGTGGCAGATCTCTTCCTTATGTTTCGCTTTACACAAATAAAAAACATCCAACTCCAAGCAAAGCCAAAATATGAACCTTTTTGCGTCCAGATTGGCCTTTGAAAATAAATATAAAAAATGTACATGTGTCTTTTACCAAAACTGTCAGCCAAAGTCAACGGTCATTATGTAAGTTCACGCAATCCGCGACAATGATGAAACATATTTTTGCACCAACATTTAAAAGCAGATTTTTACATATGAGCTACGGTGGGCTCTTATGTTCAAAACAACAGGAAGTGATGGTGCATAACCTGTTCCTGTTCTATGCCATTACTTTACGTTGATCAAACTGTTTTGGCATCTAGTCAGAAAAAGACTCACATATATAGCCTGCTGGATGATATACAATACATTCAGTTGTAAATCCTTAATTCCCACTTCTCCCTTTAATGGAAACAGTCAGAAAGAAAAGCAAAAAGGAGTGGATAAAATAACTTTTGCATAATATACAAAAGAGATTCCCTGGTTATGCTTGTCAGGAGACTGCTGGAGGCAGATGGACAATGAGATTCAGTGTCCTCTACAGTCTCTTAATCTACTGAATCCGAAATATCCACATATTTTCCCAGACACCCTATCTCTTTCGTGCTCCAGTCCAGCCAGCAGGCCATGTGTATTGGGCTTCACACTTCCCAAGCCCCTCGCCTGCCTTCTACAGACCACCACTTCCTACCACAGGACCCCTGCTGTACGGCAGGACTCTCAGGCCAGACCACTCGTCTTCCCTAACACTAATCGCTCTGTTGAGTAACTCCGAGCCTTTTGCAGTTTATCAAAGAACTCTCCGGGACTCAAACGGAGACCGAAGCACGTTCTCACAGATTCCACACAAGTGGAACAGGTCAAATTGCTCCAGCATCTCTCCCTCTACCACATTCTATTTATTCACCGTCACTACCTAATTGTTATAGAGACATTTCAGGTCATAGGGTGTCCTGAAAAAGTTCCTCATCTCTGGGACGACGATTACACGCAATATTATGAGCACGGTGTCCCTCATAAGTATCCTATTGGCTATTGGGGAGCAAGGAATGGATGAAAATGTCGATTAGACTTAACATTCTAGCAGCATCGGTGTGAGGATGGCCTGTGAGCTGATTCGTCCACCACTTTGCCAAGATTGTATCTCAACAGCAATTGGATGGATTGCCATGATATTTTGTAAAGATATTTGCAGTCCCCAGAGGATACATCTTTACTTATTTGGTGACCATCAAGCTTTATCCTTTAGCGCCATCAGCTGGTCAAAGTGTGGAGGAAACTTCTGTGTAGCAATGCAGTGGGAGTCACCGACTCATGAAGGAGACACGAGGAGAGCTGGAGCTTTGATGGCAAACACTGACGGTTTATTTGGAGTTTCGGCCGGAGAGTTGACAAGACAGGTGGTGTGTAACGGGTTGACACAGCGGTTGCCAAACCAATTCTGAAGAACTCTTTCTGCAGCTCGAGGATGTATCTAGTTCGAAGTGTAATAGTCAACATTCTTTATCAGCGAGACTAAGCAATATGGACCCTGAATCTAACTAGAGCTTTCCTCCATAGACTGGCAACAACAATGTGCCCAAGCTGCCCCTCCTTAAGAGAGATAGCAGCTATACCCAAGGCCGTAGACCAATGCCATGGGAAAGGAGACAGTGAGAGGAGAACATTATGAACTGTGTCAAAGGATGAATACCTAAGCAAATTATTTCCCTAACACAAAGGTTTTGACTTGTCCTAGGAAATAACTCAACATCTACACGAGAGAGATTCATGGTTTCCAGTCCTGTATGACTTTGGCTTCCTCCTGATTTTTTTATCTAGCACTATGCAACAGCAGACGTTCCATTTAGCTCAAAGAACTGCTGTTCCTAAGTAGAGCCTCACTGTGACAGGTCAACTCTTAGTCTACGACCGCTGGTTAGGGTCAACAAACGTTTCCATCTGCCATTGGATGGTTTTAAATGCCAATTGACATCACTCTAGCAATGTGATATCATAATCAATAACAAGCAAACCGAACACAGCTTTAAGCTTTGTTTTTTCTTAAAAACTGGACCTACATTCACACCACAACTGTCTAGGCTTATCCAGTTTGTAGAAGTTGAAGGAAAGTGAAAGGACAATCTGTCCGTAAGACCACCGTGATCACACTGTGTTCTGTGAATGTGAACCGCAAAAGTGAAGAAAGAAAGCATAATGAAAGTGGGCTTGGGCTAGTTAAGTCATCGAAAGGGCAGAAAACTATAGAGAGAACACCATGCTCAAAATATGGTAAAAATTGGGACTCCATGTGCTGATTCTCAGAAATATCATATGTTTTCCTGTAAGAATACAATATCCTCAGGTTGGACTGGTGCTGACTCAAAGTGTTAGTTGACAACATGTGAACAGAGCAGCAGTAAAATCATGTTGGATCTTCAGACGGCGTTTCGACACTTCCCGTATCGAGACACAAGATTTATTGATGGGCCATGACAGCCATTGAATTGATTCTCTGTGTGGTCAGAAGGTAATCTCATGCAGACAAAACATGCCTATACTGCCACATGATAGTCTCGAACATATGCACGGTTTCAGAAAACATGAATTCCCAATTGCATATCATATTTGCAAGATTAAATAAATACACCTGTATTCAAAGCCTTGGTAAATGGCTGTCGGAGATACTTCACAAACATATACCACATAGTCTGTTTGTAAAGTTTACACACAGAATAGTGATTCATTAATCGTTGAGAAAAGGGATTTTGTAACAAAGTCAAAACCAACATTGTGTGCTTCTGTGCTGTTGAAGAAATACTTCAATGTATTGAATTCCATTGCTTACTTTGCCTCTTAATACAAATGCACATCTGTCAACCATCAACACTCCATCATTTAATATTAAAAAGAAAACATTTCACTGATAGAACCTAGAAGCTAAATATTACCCGAACTGACCTGCAATCAACATGTTACGTGCAGTGGGAAATAAATAAAAGAAAGTATCCTCTTATAAAAGTGAATTTATTAGCAATATCTTTGAATGTTTTCTTTACAGGTAATACGTTTACTTTGTTCGCATTCTGTCAGTCAGCTGTGATCTGACATACCCCAGAAGGATGGCACAGTTTGTGAGGAAATGTGCTGTTTTTTTTTAACTCACTAACTACATGGACAATGTGCCAGCACACCAACACTGCTGTTCTTATGTGTGAGAATGCAAAAATTGTGCGAAATGCGTCACTTTCAGCATTCTGGCTCACACAAACATTATTTGTATTTTTAACCAAAACACAAGCCTTTTATTAGCAGAGTAGTAGAACATTTGAATCATCCAACAATAAGTATTACTTCCAGTTTAAAACTTGACCAACTTAACTTATGTGAACTTATGGAGAGACGTATGTAAGTGCGAACTTTGGTGCGTTCAAATGTACAAGACGTTACCAAAAAATAATTATTAGCAGTAGCAATATTACTTAGACAGCTCTGCCATGGGTTACGCTATTGTGCACTTCTGCTATACTAAATATATAACTACCGTTAGCTGGGTATTCACAGCCACTGGCTTTGTTGTCATTCTAACCTTCTCCACTTTGGCATCCATATAAAGCTCTAGCTGCCCACTTGACTGGCTGGTGGTGAGTGACAGCATCCCTGATTCCCAGAATCCAGTGCAGGCCAGCTAAAAGAGAGGAGGGTGGGCTGAGATGCCAGCGGGCTGGATCAGGGCATGTGTTCTGGATGATTTGGTACAGGCTGGCCTGGGCCGCCATGAACAAATCACTGCTCCCCTGCTTCTTAATGATGGACCATTTGCTTTCCATATTTTACTGTTAACAGACAAGCAATGGTCGATCCAAACCTATAGCTCTTATTTTGGCCGCAGGGGTGGTTGGCGGTGGCAATGACATCAGCAGTAGCAGTGGGGATAAGTAATGAGATGTTGTGCATCACCAAGGAGGGTTATTTATTCAAATGAAATATACCTAAAGTGCCAACCCTTAATATGTCAGTTTGAATAATGTGTGTCTGGAGGATGCAACCTGGCTCATTAATCTCAAGGGACTAGCTTTTGCCCAGATGGACCAGAATTGGTATCTTTATCTCTTTTAAGTAGAGATACCCGGTTCATGTGCAGTGAGACGGTTGGCGGCTGTAGTTTGGTAGAAAGAAAAAGTTCAAAAATGAAACTGCTCAAAATAAGGTCTGTTGTTTCTTCAGTAACTGAGTCCTGATTTCTAGAAAGAAACATTTGTGTTGAGTTTTTCAGACATTTTCTTGGAGCTTTAACCACCCCAAGCCGAGGGCCATGTAGTCTCATTGGATTGGAGAAGGCTGCACACTTACAGACAACATTTCCAACACTTGGCATCTCAAACCAAATAATCCACGATCGATTTTTAGGTAAAATATGTATTTAGGTTTAGGATTGAACTATCCCTTTAAGACAACCCTTTCTCTTTATCGTCCCCCCGCACCAATGAAGCTCAACCTCTCTTACAAATGCTCTGGCAACACTACAAGTCAAAGTCAGCTTTTCAAATGTACTTATACAACAATCCAAGTCTATGATACCATCTGTTCTAATTGCAATCCTGAGGGGAAAAAAGCCAATTCCTCTTTCTGGTTCAAATATGCCCACCAAGCATTCAGGTAGACTTGCAGACTCTACGCCTTTAAGGGCTTGATAAAGCTCCAACAATGTATCAAAAAGAAAATAAGAACCATAAGAGTGTTGACGCACAAGGGCAAAACAGTAATGCTCTCACTCAAGGATCTTAATAGTTTGGGTTTTTTTAATCCCACTCGCTGAGACCTTTAGGAGGAAAAATAGCCCAATTTGGGCTGCGAGGAAACCGGACCAGTCTCAATCTTGGATTGAATCATAGCTTCCACAACAAAACAAATTTGCATCAATGATTATTTTGCAAGGAGGGAGAAAAATCTTGCAGAAACTTTCCAGAGGTATAAACAGCGCAATTATTGACAAACAGTCACCACAAAGGTAACCTTAGCCTTCTGATGATTATGCATGGCTCAGCATGTGATATACATTACTTATCCAGGTCTTTACAAGTGTTGCATTGCTGTACGATACAGTGGCTTTAATGTGATCAGGCAGCGGCAATTGAGATTATTGAGCCGGACTAAAGTGTCTCGCTGGCCGAAAGAGAAGGTAAACTTTATTGGAGTTTGCATAATTTGATATCTACATTAAAGAAGAACCTGATCTCCTCCTTCTGTTGGCTGTGGTGTTGTTGATGCTTTTATGGATGCGCCGATACATAGCTACAATATCCAAGTGGTGTCATTTAAGTCATTCTACCTTAAGCCTGTAAATGGATATTACGTGAAAATACAGGCTTGAATCTTTGTACTGTTATTCAGAAGTGAAAGAAGTACTGAGATCCATTACTGAAACAAATGTAAAAGTCCTAATACAGAAATGTAAAAATACTTAGTGAAAGTTGAGCATTCAAAAGCTTACACAAGGTAAAAAAACATCAGCAAACTGTATGGTAATCATCAAAAGTTTGATATATATCTATTGTTTGATATAACTGAAGTGTCACAAGATACATTTTAGAACTTGGGAGTTGATTCATTTGGTACTTACAGTACACAATAAAATAAGAAGCTCTTTGCACAATAAGGGTAAGGGTTAGGGTTAGGGTTAAAGGTGGAAAAACTGAGCATGTTTTATCTTATCTCTCGAATCTTTTTTAATTTGTTACACAAACTATTTTTTTCACTGCTGACAGCTGTGGTTGAGAGCGAGGTAATGAGAGCGGTAAGAGTGAACCAAAACAGTAAGTTGCGGACGGGGAAAGCTAAACAATGAGCTAAAACTCCAAATCCATAAAGCTGAAAGAAGCTGCATATTCAGGTGATAATTTCCCTCGCCAAGGAGTTTTCTGTTTGGATTGTGTGTCAGCAGGACTATGGAACAACTACTGGCTTGGTGGAAGGGTGAAGTATAGGCCAAGGAAGTACCCATAAAATGTTACAGGAGATCACGGGCGGACACATGCTTTATTTTTCACTTCTGGAAACAGCCAATGCAGAGGTCTGTGCTCTCTGAGTGCCTCTCTTTCACATTGATATTTGATATAATGTAACAATACACATATTGATTATAGTCTGTATATGGCCAAGTGACCTGTGGAAGCATTTCTTATCATGACTAACCCATGCAAAGTAATTTTGTTGTCTGCCTTGATGGCGTATCTAGTTATTCCCTCTCTGTGCTTCTGATGAATAATTAAGAATGGACGAAGTGGATCACTGCCAATATTGATTGTAATGCATTACGCTTTTTGCAATACAATCTGCAAATGTCCAACGTGTTACAATGAGCCTCAACAAGAGTAACTGTGGAGATCCTCCGTGCAGCACCTACACAAAGGGTTTAATGTGAAAGATCCCACTTTGACCTAAGAGGAATATGTGGTGAAATTGGACTCTGTGGTTTGGCTCTCAGGGAGAACGAAGAAAAACTTTAGCCAACACTAATACTGGGGGAAGGTCACGAGGGCAACCGCAATTTAGTTGATCAACTGTGTCATTTAATCTAGGAAATGTAATGATTTATGTGTGAGAATGTACGCCTACGGTATATTAAAGAAACCCAATGTTGGACGAACGCCTGTAACTATTAATGTGATCATTCAAAACCATATTTAACAAGTATCATTAGTGGCTATATGAATATCTGGATGTTTTAGTGTTCCTGAAATAGAGAAATGCACAATTAAGAGCTTTTGCTGTCCACAGTCCAGAAGAAGAAAATGTCCATTAAAATACTGCCATAGGTAACGGCTTTGTAGCCTTTGCTTTTTATACTCTGGCATGGATTCTTACTATTCATCTGGAGGAACAACTCATAAACTGGGTTCTTTAATTTTGTTTTTCTGTTTTTCTATTAGTCTATTGGCTACACCTCACAGTTCAAGCTTTCCTCACTGTGAGTTTCTGTTACTTACTTTATGTCAGTTGGTCTCCATGAGCGAAACCCCCATAGGCAGAACACTCCCAATTAGCATTTATTAAAAAATCCCTACCTGGAAGTATTGTCGGAAACTGGCTCCAAGAGTTACATGGGTATGAACTTGTATGAATAAGAGATTCTGTTTGGTTTACACAGAACTACGTAAATGTCAGAGAAATGTTACAGTTGCTGCCAACGAACTGGAGAAGCGCTTTGTCGTTGTGCCTTGGCCCATGCTGTACGAAGTCCAAGCGCTGAGGAATGAGGAGTCTACGGCTGTCTGGGAGATAGAGACTGAGTGGAACCCATCACTATTACCTTGGCTGTTTGTGGTTGGCGCTTGCCATATCCCTCTCGCCACAAGCAGATGGTAGCATCCCTAGACTGCCAAGTTTACACTGACGAGAATGTGTGTGTGACACGAGTATCCATTGGTGTATATGTGTGTTCGTGACCGCATACAAAATTCGTACGTGGCAATAACACGCTAGAGTTCATTCGGATCTGTGGTGAAAGCAGGCCATTTTGAAAATTCCCCCTTATCTTCCACAACAGAGGGTGTACTGTATGTTTTACGCGCCTATTAAAGATAATTTCACTGGGATAGACAGTGATGGGCCTTGAGTGGATATATGTGAGAAAGGATGTAATACGGTAACCTTACGCTGCAAAACGAGACGGCAAGTGAGCAGTGGGGAAACGGATATAGTCAAAGCGAGTCAGCAGACCACATTGCATGTCAGTATGTCCTGCAGATGTAGGCTCGAGTCTCACACGGATGCCATAATTTACACATATCAAACAACACCAGGCTGAGTCAGGCGTTTCACCACTTTGTGTTATTTTAATCCCTCCATATTTGCCAGTTATCATAGTTGGGGAAATTAACAGTGACCAACAACCCCGCAGATGGTGAGGAAGACAAATGACTACTGTGACAATAGAGGGATCAGCTAACTTATAAATGAAACTATGCATGGCCACAGATGTTACAAGCACATATGGATATAATTATTAACAATATAGCTAGAGTTTACTGAAAAGGAAAATATGCTCTTGGAGTTCAACCTAAATGCTTTGGAATCCGGCTGAGGACATTGGCCTACGGTGCCTCATACTGTAACAGGTAGAGGGATGCTGAGTCACGAGCTAACAGCATGCAGGGGTGGAAGAAGTATGCAGGTCTTCAATTAAACTAAAATGAGCATTACCACTATTAGAATTCTCCATTATAAAATCCAATCAAAAGTAAGAATAACTCCCTTTATTCTGTCATATAATAATAGTGCTGTATTATCATATTTAAAGAAGGGCAGTGGTCAATATAGTGAAATGATTATACAGAACAGGGTTCATTTTGCAACAATGACCCGCTTGCTGTACATTATCCTGATAATAGCAAGGCTACCTGTAAGAGAAATCAATAATTTTGACAAAATATTGATTTAAAAACGTTTTTGCTAAACAAATAGTCCGCTCTGTGATAAATTAGAAATAAGTCTATAGCAACAATCCGTTATTCATAGCAACAGTCAGGTATAAAGGAATAACATTTATTTGTTGACTATTCCATAGTCTCTGGCTTTTTTGGCGTCCGTCAGGAACTGAATTTCAAAATAAAAATAACCGGAAACAGACGTAGGCCTATAAGGGACATTTCGAGCATTTTCGAGTTTAGGATGGCCGAAGACACTACACTACCCATAATCCCCAGCTATCATTTAGGACTACTGTCCCCGTGATTAATCTTCAAGCTCTGGGATTGGATGTTGGAGTGGCAGTGCGCCAAGGTTACGCCGAGCGTCAAACAGCTGTTTGAAATGGAACGAAACCACGCCAGACTATCCAAAACTGGAATCGAACGCCCCCTTCTAATTGTGTGTTATTGGTGAGTAAATAACAGTGTGTTATTTAGAAAATAATAATAAATTAGAAGGAAAAGAATATTTTTAAAAATACAGATTTCAGTATATTGAGGCTCTGAGCCCCATTTCTTTTCCTCACAGACAAAAAAAAAAAGTCCGGCATTAGGCCTATACGATTTAAAATAAAAAGCCAATCGTGGCTTGATATTGAGCAAGAACATGTTTTTATGAACCCCACAGCTTCCGGTCTTCAGACCCGAACGGACAAAAAGACGTGCTGCAGGCACGAAACAGACATACATAGAAATACATTGCTTTTATCGTTCTGTGTGACACGAAAAAAAGGGGGAAATCGTGATGGTGAACACGAATCAATAGATTACATTTCGTGACTATAACACGAAAGGCCATAAGACTGGGTTGTTTATGAATGTGCAGGCAACATTCAATGATGTAGCTGTATATGATGGAGCTTGTTCCAAAGCAGCTTTTCAACTTTTTAAAAGATACACTTCCTTGCCTTCTTGCTGAGTCAGCTGAAAATTGATACGACTCATGTTTGTATGCTAAATATGAAGCTACAGCAGCAGCTTGTTAGCTTAGCCTAGCTTAGCACTAAGACTGGAAGCAGGGAAAGCGTTAGCCTGGTCGTTAGCTTAGCATAAGTAACTTGATACTACAGCTGTCAAATCTGGTAAAGTAAAAATAACAACAGTGTTTCTACAATGTATTAAATTGTGTAAATTAGCATTACATTGAAAATAGTCACGAAGGCTACAGTGCAAGAATGTCAAAACTGTGCTAAAGTACAGTGCTTGAGTTATATACTACCACTGACAGTATGGTATGTGGGGAAATCAAAATCTCGAGAATGAAGTGTTCACACAGCATCAAAGCAACAACGTTGAGGAATATGTGTCCCATTGTTCAAGTTGGAATGAGGTTTGGCACCATGCCTCGGAACTCCTTTGACTCCAGCGCTGTAGTAAAATAGTGTTTACAATCCCTGGATGGTGTCATGTCAGTGTACACAGACGGGATGTCTCACGATGCCTATGGAATAATAAAATAACGTGTTACAGCTTGCATCTATAAACCCATGTAAAGCTTTGTCTGTAGAACTTCCCCTACTTCCACATACTCCCAGGCTCTGTTGCATCCCTCTCAGGGTATACAATATCTCTCTGTGGTTGCCATTAACATTCACCCAGGAAGCTCAATCAGTAGCCAATTCTGGTTTTCCCTCCTTTTTGTAATTAGGCCCCGGGCCTTATGTGGGGTAGGCCTGTGCATTCTGGCTGAGAAGACGCCCTGAGAGGGGATTTGCGGTTTGGGAAGCTGGGTCTGGAAAGAACAACTGTCTATTGGAGCCAGCTACTTGCCCCTCTCTGATTTGACACATGCCCTACGCTGTGACAGAGTTAGCAGACAGGATGCAGCCTTCGACATGTGCGCACTTCTGCCAGAGAGCCTGGAGCTGAGAAGCCCAGCGCAACAAGCAGAACGGCCCGTGGAGGCCACAGAATATCCTCCTGGAAGAAGATCGCAGCAGTTTGGAGCCGCCTGGTCAAGAGGTTTAAGGAGTGCAAGCATCGCCTGAAGCCAATAGTTTTAATTCCACGGACAAAAGCTCTTCATATTGTGGAAATTACCACATGCACACACAAACTCAAGCTGACACAAAGGCATGCCTGCACATTGTCTGCACATACATAATCACACTTTCATAACCACGCATTCGCTCCCTCAAACACACACACACAGTTTTCTCAGGGATGTTCTCTGCCTTGAGAGGACATTCTTTTCCCAGCATTGATGCCCTTGTTAAAAAGAAAACGAATGTGCTGGTGCAATTGTGCAGGGGAGGAAATACAGAATCAAGGAGATATTGTGCAATACCCAGGGGAGAACTTGCTTCATATGCAATGATTGCATTTTTATTTCACACTACAAATCCCCCCCCCCCCCCTTCTAACATAAACATCCTACCTCTTTGTCAGTCCGAAGCAGCTTAAAATCTCTCTTTGTGCTGTTGAGAATGCATGCTTGTCAAACATTATTTCCCACAAACTGAATTCCATCATGAAGACAGAGTTTGACACAACAAGCCAAGCAGATCTACGCAAATAGACCAGAATGAATTCATGTGCATTTATTCATTCTGAATTCTGAATATCAAGACACATGTGTCTTAATATTCAAAGCTAATCAGAACGGATCACAACCCTGGAAACACATCAACAGCTACAGACGATTGTGAATGTTGTAAAGGGAGTTCTGAATGGTGGCTGTTGTAGTTATCTTCTCACATCTCTCATGTCAGGTGTTATTTGACTGATCAATCATCACTGGCCCAACCCTGCTTCTCCTTTCCCAGGAAAAAAAATGGAGTGTGTCAGGCCACCCCTGCTCGTAGCCAAAACACTATTTCATCACCAAGTCCGGTTTTGTGGCTGGACAGGGCAGGATTTAGCGCTGCATGCCTCATCCATCTTTAGCACTCCAGCCTCTCCCCCTAAAACAGACAGAGATGGATGAGCTCAGGCTGGAGCGCGGCCCTCCCTTTCCACCCACTCCCTCACCTTGGGAATCTTCCCCAGTGCTTCAATCCTGCTCCCCCCTCTCTCTTGCAGACCTGTACTTGTTCCCTTACAGTTCCTACGCCCCCTACTTATATTCAAATCATCTTTTCTTCAACCTCCACAATGATCCCAAAAAACAAATCTTGTTCCTTACCTCTGCAGCCTATTCTTCTGTCCTTTTTTGCCAACCAGGATCTCCAACTGACTTCAAAAAGACAATGCAAGTGTTTGGGAAGTAGTCAGAAAAAGACTGGTTTGAGCCCCTAAAGGGACAAAACAAAAGAGAGGAAAAAAAAGTCGGGATAACGGGTTAGTTTCTCGTGCTAACTAACCCGTTATCCCGACCAAAATAAAAAAATGGGTACTAGTCGAGGGCCGGACTGGTTCAATGTTTATTGCAAAACTTATTGAAATGAACTTATTGCACATATTAAACCTGGAACTAACACAGCTTAAATGATTGCCTATAAAAACAACATTAAATAATCAGTCACATTCATTTCTTATGGCTCTATCTGCAGCTTTTCCCGAGTCATTTCTTATGATTACATTTTCCCACAGGCCAACAGCAGCTTAAAAAAAACAATTTCCCTCAAAGAACAAACCAAACATGCCCTGTAGCCGTGAGAGAAAAAGGGCAGAAGGAAAAATCCATGTAAACTCAGTGTGCTGCTCTGTGATGCTAGTTCAAGCCAGATACTTGGTATCTCATCTCGGGTGCAAGTTCATCAATGTTTGGGGTCAGGCTCTGAGCTGAGGAAATCCTCAGGATTGAGTGAAGGTGTGCGTGCAATATACCGGCAGGCCAGATCTAATAGTAATTAGAAATTATCCTGCGGGCCGAAATTAAATCCACCAAGGGCCTGATTTGGCCCCCGGGCCTTGAGTTTGACACATGTGCTTTAGGGGCTCTGTAGGTACGCATGTTGGTCTACACGTCAGTTTTCTATGGTAGATTAACATTCACGGCCTAAGGAAGCTTTTCAGACAGGAGGAATCGGGTCGATCGCAATACCCAAATTGTTTGGAATGTGGCAATAAGCTTTTGCCGGCCTAAGGAAAAACATTTATGGCACAAAACATTAACATTTCAGTGCCTTCAAATGGATATAGGGCTTTGAAATGAGACACCAAATCTCGATTAAGCATCGGATTTGAATTATACTGAACAAGTTAGGTGACAGTTTGTCATAGTTGGCTGCCACACTTAAAGGCCCTGTGAAGTGTGCGCCTGTGCATGATCTGTTATGCTAATACATATAGTAATGACCAACATTGTCCATTGGAACCCTATCAAAGATGTTGGAATAGCAACGAATTTGACTTTTAGTTTTGAATTTGCCGCCGGGAAATCCGCAGTCGACCTCTGCCTTCGTGGGCGTGGCTTGCGATCTACTGCGTGACGTCACAAGATGGTCGCGGCCGAAGTGTTTACATTCATCACAGTTCATTGTTTCTCTGTTTCAAAGTCGAATTTATCAAAGTTTTTGAGCGAGTATTTAACTGGAAAGTGTGTCGGAGTCGACTGGAAGTGATTGCCAATCGAGAAAACCTGACAATGGAGGCGACAGTGAAGAAAAAGGGAGGAAAAACACACGGGAAGCGATGCATTGCCGCTGGCTGTAGTAATGTCAAGTCTGTCGAAGTGGCGATGTTTCTGTTCCCAAAAGATGAAGGGGAGCCTGGCTGGTGTGTGTGTGTGTGTGTGTTTGTGGAGACACTGTGATGGATCGTTATGCTATGTGCAGCTCAAGGCATAATATGCTCGAACGGGAGCTGCAATCATGTTGCACGCACTATCGGTGCTGAGTGTGCTGACTTTTCGTACAATGTCCCACTGTCTGGCTACCTGCACAACACGTAAGGTGTGCCTCGCTCGCGAGTCACGCCACACATACACACACCCTCCCGGTCCTCCCGATGGCGTGGAAGTGTGGTCTGCCACAAGTGGACGGCAGGAGCGGGGCAGTCAGCATCAGCTTGTAGATGGTATTTTAAACTCGATGCGCTCTGAAACTACGGGGCGGCCGAGGACAAAAAATATATTATTATATATATTATTAACCCGTTAACTTGACAGCCCTAATATATATATATATATATACTATAGTATATAGTATATATATATATATATATATATAGTTATATTATATAGTTATAATAATAACTAGCTAACCAACTAACCATTCAGTGTTCTGTAGCCGGGCAATGTCTTCCCCATCGTCCATGTCGTCGCCATCATCCTCCCCACTTGACGTCCCTGACGGCTCAAATCTGTAGGGTTCAATGATGTCCTGCGCTTCCTCATCGTCACTTCCATCTTCTGTGCCACTTTCCTCATCTATCCTGTCCGAAAAGCTGTCAAAATCACTAATTTCTCTCGCACTAGTATCACTTTCCGAAGTCTCCGCCATGTTTACACAGCCGCTATCGTCTGCAACTTCAGGTAGGCTCAGACGGCCGTTCACGGGATGAAAAACTCTCGTCCCTCGCACTTCCTAAAAAATTATTTTAGCCATGAACAGGCACAATGATATGTAAGGAATGAAACTGCCATTTCATTTTGGCGCAAAAAAATGCACTTCACAGGCACTTTAAATAACATGTTGACAGTTCGTTGGGTTCTTAATTCACAATCAATTCACAATCAGTCTTCTTTAAGAATTCTAGGAAAAAACAGGATGAGTAATAGATCTTCTAGCATGCCAGCCTTGGACACTTTTTGATAAAGCTTATAGTTAGGGCTGATTAGATTCAGCCCCATAGTTTTGCTGCTATATAGGCTTAGACTGTCGGGAGACACCTTACTTCTTCCTTCTCTCTGCCTGTACCTGTGTACTCTCATGTTCTGAATAACCAAAGAACCAAATTTCTTTTTGGTGTCTATCTACGCCGGGATCCTGAGTCGTGGCTGATCCTGTTGCTGTGGTCCTGAGTCCTGGATCGCGAGCCCTGGATCCTGAGTCGTGGCTGTGCCTATTGCTGAGGTCCTGGATCCTGAGTCCTGGATCCTGCATCCTGAGTCCTGGACTTCGAGTCGTGGCTGAACCGGTCTCTGCGGTCCTGCCTGACTCATCATACTACTTCCCTGATGGCTCCCACAAGATTGCTGACATCCTCGTGGATTAATCTTCTTATTATAGACACATGCATTTCCAAACATTTGGTCTACCTATGCTGTAAATGTATTATCTCTTCGATTTACACACGGCATCTATTGCACGTCTGTCCGTCCTGGGAGAGGGATCCCTCCTCTGTTGCTCTCCCTGAGGTTTCTCCCATGTTCCCCTTTAAACTGTGGGTTTTCTCTGGAAGTTTTTCCTTGTACGATGTGAGGGTCTAAGGACAGAGGGTGTCGTATTGTCATACTGATATTCTGTACAAACTGTGAAGTCCACTGAGACAAATGTAACATTTGTGATATTGGGCTATATAAATAAACATTGATTGATTGAGTTAGAAATCACCGTCCTCACCCCTACTTTTGATGAATAGGCTGATTAGGCACGGCTCTATCCCAGTGTAAGCTCATCATCCCAGAGCTCATCCTGTTGGGCTAACCTGGCCACTGTAGAGCAGCCGAGGACAAGCAAACCCTCTCCAGGGGCTAATCTCCTGGGGAATCCAGGATTATGGGCAGCACTAATAGCGAATCCCCTACAAACACCAAAGCTGAGCCGGCAGCTTAGCAGGGTTAGAGGGTTCTCTCGTCGCCTTCCACTGTCTTTTGGACTCTGCTGTACAGGTATGGACTGCTGAGGTTCATGAGCTCTGAACCTCTTGAACAAAGGTTGAACAAGATTGTCATGACCTGGAGGTGTTGTAAACGGGAGATTAGTGATGCTGGGACAAAGGCACATTTCTTGACTCTACAAGGATATGTTTCGATAGCACAGCTGAAATGTATCAAAATTCATGACGCGTAACAAGCTTTTTTTCAGAAAACAGTTTCAGACAGGCTATGAATTACATTACAAAGCAGTACAATTAGATGTTTAATTTATGACGGCTTACTTTCAGACATGCTGTCACTCATTAAAAGTCAAAGTTTACCCAGAGTTCTTCATCCAGACTAGAGATGGCACTATTGCCTCAGTATGGCTGGTACTGGATACCAATATCTCATGATGATTGACAACCTTTATTTCCCCAGTACGGAGATGTTTGCATGGAGGCAACAACTAAAATGAATCACTGCTTCAGATCAAACAGCGTCCACCCTGCAACTCTTCAAAAAGAGCTTCTTTTAGCCTCAGCCCTTTTCCTGTAAAAATAACTCAAGTCAGTTTATGCTCAAACGTCCCCCTGGCTTTCCGCCAGATTGGTGAGGCAACTCAAACGCAGACACATTCATCCACTGACCAAGTGGTATTAAAAAACTCCAGCTTTCCACACTCCCAGCCTTCTGAGCTGGTGACCTCTCTCAATTAAGAAGCCGTCCAAAAAAAAAAGTAAGAGCATTAACCGAACACTCAAGATTTCCATCAGCCGAGAGTGATGAGACCGTTGCCGCGACTTAATAAACAAAAAAAGAAATGGAAGTAACAGCTGACCCGGCACGAGTGAGTGACAGCTTTAGATGATCATTTGGATCAACTCTGATTCCACAATTGCACCGAGCTCTAACAGCAGAGGAAACCAAGCTGCTTTCTTCCCTGCCTGTCATGAAAGTTCCCAGATTCATGAGTGTAATTTGCTTTTTCTTTCCAACTTGTGGCGTGTTAATTACTGGCAGCGTTCTCCGAGGCTCTCTAAACTGAAATGACAGAGGTGTTCTTTAGTGTGCTGAAGTTGGTTCAGCTGATGTCCATGGTAATTGAATAGCAGGATTTTGCAGATGGAAATCCCGAGAGTAGATTTTTTTTATGTTAGTGTTGTTACCAATTCTTCCATCATTATGACGCTCTTCCTGGTCCAGCATATTTATAGCAGGTTGAAATATGTCAATGTCACTGCACGGTGACTTTATGGAGATCCTGCTACAAACTCTACCTGACCTCATTATTAATTAAAAAATACTTTACACAAATACAATGTATGTGCATAGTATCCTATTTTATGTATATTTTTTATTTAGAATGGAAATATTATATATGCTGTTAATTAAAAAATATTGATATATATTTTCTACTGTATACATTTTAACTCGTGCAATGCTTTCTTAACATGCTGCTGTAGCAAAACAATGTTCCAATTTGAGATCGATAAGGCATTTCTAATCTAATCAAAGAGACATTAAGAAAATGTATTGGCAATCATTTCTACTTTTATTAAGACATTTTAATAGATTAGACAAAACAAGTTTCATTAGATAAAGATGTTTCATTTACAGATAGCTCAGGAAACAGTAAAGGACCTCAGTGCAGACAGGTGGGACTCCACATTGTCTTCATAAATAGCTTTTACTGTACAGCTTCTTACACATGGTCACGTGGTTTAAAAACCTTGATGTGATTACATCAGTTAAGAGATCGAACCTAAAAGAAAACATGGGATGGGGATGGAAAATTACAGAGTTAATACTAAGTATAGCTTGTTTAAATAAATTGGAGTACTTGGAATTTGCTGTTCCAGATGCGTGGGGGAAATTGTTGCACTTGAGGGAAACAAATGTCTTCCATTGTCCGTGTCAAGTCCAATCAATTACAGAAACATACTAAAAAGGAATAGAAGAAGAAAAGAGAGAAAGATCCGGTGGTGGTCACATTGCAAGGCTATTCGAGTTGCAGTGTTGCTCCGAGTCTGGGCAGGAGGAAGGGCGTCTAGGACATGGTGATCTGCATGGACTCCAGCATCTCCTCCACGGTCTTCATGGAGCATTTGTTCTCCTTGGTCCCGCGTCCAGCCATCTGCGTGTCAGAGAAAAAGTAAAAATAAAAGAGACAGAAGTGAGTGGAGAAGAGAACATTGGCTCATTAGGTTCCGCCGCCAACAAAACGAAAAAGGCCAAACACATTTGAAAGCAGCATTACTCGTTAACCTCATCCACCCTCTGCTGCAGTGGTCATTAAATAGCATTGATAAACGGGTAAAGAGAAACGATAGCCAGATTTCTCCTCAACTGTTGCATAAGAGCCACTTTGTGATCGCTCAGAATCAGGATGCCCACATGATTAGTCCACTTCCATGGCCTCTAGTGCAGGAGTACATAACACTGAGCTCTAATTTCTGCACTGTGTCCACGGGGTTTTCACAGGAAGTGGCGCAAATTATAATCCACAAGCACATCCAGGGTTACTCATGCATGCACGTACAGGCACACACACTTCTTCCCAATTAAACTTCGCAATGGACGAAGCATCGCCTCGAAAAATACCAAAGAGGAAGACAACTTCCTTAACCTTGGGCAGGGGACCAGGGGTGGAATAAAGGGTCAGTGTAATTAGCCTCGCTTCACCCACATTTATAGATAGAAATACATCTTGACGAGATGATTCTAAAATAAGATGAAAACTATTTTTAACTGTAAATCTAGATACCAGTAAGAGAATGAGATTTAAAGTGCCCTATTATGCTCATTTTCATAGTTGTATTTAGTGTCTCTACTGTGACACGTCTCCATGCTTTAATGTTCAAGAAGCTCTTTATTGTTCTCATACTGCCTGTGCTGCAGCACCTCTTTTCACCCTCCGTCTGAAACCAGAGCCCAGTCTGCTCTGATTGGTTAGCTGGCCGGCTCTGTTGTGATTTGTCAACTGCTTAGAGACATCCCGCCCCTGAGCCTATGATTTACAATGTGCAGCGAATAGAAGCGAGAGTGCTACATAGTGATATCACTATGTTAAGGATGTATAGAAAGAAGTCTACCATGGCGTTTCAGACGGCAGCAGAGAGTGGCCTGGGTTGCAATGTTTGATATTTATTAAATATTAAACATTAAGTCTTTGGGGCGGCAGTGGTTCAGTCAGGCAGGGGGTCAGGATTGCGCCCTCACTGAGACCATTTGGCTTTCTTCCTAAACCTTTTGGTGGAACAACACATTCAAACTGACACCTCTCAATGACATGTTCAACATAAAGAAATGCTTTGAATGCTGCGAGGCTTTTTCTCATCCAACATTTGGCCTGGCTTCAAACAGGAGCTAGCTGTAGCCTAAACCTAGCCTATTTCCATGGCTAACGTTTTTTCCTTCCTCTTTTGCCAAACTCCATCTTAAGACAGTTGGCTAAGGTGTGCAATTGGCTACGAAGTTTCCAAGTGTGACTCATTCTCCTGGAGTTAGGGTGTGTGTGTGTGTGTGTGTGTGTGTGTGTGTGTGTGTGTGTGTGTGTGTGTGTGGTGGGGTAGCTATAATGATCAGTGCATTTCATTGCCTTGCTGCCCTAATGTGCCATTACCCCGGGCCCCGGTAGTCAATTATCTCCTTTGCTTGAGGTGAGAGAAGCATATTAGCTCCTGCCCTGCTCTACAGCGGTGGAGGCCGAGCACACACTCCAGATCTATTTAGAGCGTCTGATAATAGAGTCCTGACGCAGCGGGGAGCCTTTGGTCCATGACGGAGGAGCTAATCAGGAAATCTGTTGCGAGAGTTAGGGCAGGAGGGCAGTGCTGCTTTGAAGCCCCCCTTGTACCTCCAAGCAGGGGTGGAAGAAGTACTCAGATCCTTTTCTTAAGTAAAAGAGGAAATACGTAGGTCCTAAAACACTACATTACAAGTAAAAGTGCTGAATTCAAAAGTGTACTTCAGTAAAAGCACAAATGTACTAATCAGAATCAGATTTGGAATACTTTATTTGTCCTGGGGGTGATAAGGTTCAATGGAAGTTGCACCATCTTAGAATGCTCTGTCTTTTAACTTTCCTTATCTCCCTTGATCCTCCTTAGCAACGGTCATTTTATCCTTAGCAGCAGTGTGTTATCGATTATTAACAACCTCTGAATGTCCAATATGTGACCTGCTCCATTGAAATCAGTCACATTGACCCGAAGACACATTTTGAGTTGTATAAACTGTTGGAAAGAGGAGATTCGTAGCTTTCTAATGATATCAGGATTGTTGTTGTACTCCAAATATTAAGCAAAATATGTCGCATTATATAATGACTATCACCGAGTCATCATTTTGAGAAAAATGTTGAGAAAAAGTTTCCTCTTCCCTGGAATCCATCGATCTGATTGATTATTAGCGGCTAATAAATTATCAAAATACTACGGAGGGAAGATATTTTCGTTTGGATTACTGGTCTGGGGGAAGCTCGTGCGTGCGTGCGTGCGTGCGTGCGTGCGTCGTGCGTGTATGTGTGTGTATACATGTGTGTGTATGAGTATTTTTGCATTTGTGTGTATTGTGTTTGTTTCCCGGGGAAAACACTCACGAGAAACACCGGCTGTTGTTATGCCTGCTGTGACGTCAAGTTACTCCGTTCTCCGCTTGTAATTATGCCGTCACAAGCTTCAAAGTTGTATTTATCATCTGAATTTGCCGAAACAAGTTTAATATTCTGAAAGCCAAGACTTTGTTTATTTGAAATCAGATGAAAACAAACTGTAACGGACCCTGCCGTGTTATCTATGATCACTATACGCCTTATATTCATAATTTCAGCCGGAGGGAGGGGAAGCAGCGCTGCGGAACAGCAGAGTGGCGAGTGAGAGCTGTCATCTTCCCTTTACAAGCTTCAAACATGTATTTATCGTGTGATTTTGGAAATAAAAGTATTATATTCTGAAAGCCAAGACTTTGTTTATTTAAAATCAAACAAAACACCCGAACAACTATTTGTTTACGCAAATCCACGTTTATTTTGAAATGAGCTGTTGCGACTTCTGACTGATTTCGATAGAGCGGGTCACATATGATATTTCCTGTTGAAGTGTAATGGATTAGAAGTATGAAATAGCATTAAATGGAAATAGGCAAGTACACGTCAAAATAATACTTAGTTACACTGCCACTGCCTCCGAGCCCCACATCTACAGCTCCTTAACATGTCAACCGACCACGCCGAGGTAATTACGTTTCTCCTGTTGTAAATGAGCCTCAGTGGGTCGTGACCTCTTGCTGACGTCTGCTCCCACTTGCACTCACCTGCCCACCTTTTTTCTCACACTGAGGTATGACAATCACTAGGTACCGGGGCCCTAATAAAAGTGGACGACTGACACGAGCGACGTTTAAAAAAAAAAGGGCCATTAATCAGTGCGCACAAGCACCCAGTGGCCTGCAGCTGTGTAACAGAGGCCTCACACCGCGTGCCGCTCCTTTTTAAAAAGATCCCAGAAGTCGGGAGGTGGTGAGGCAACCTTACACCTCGTCATTCCACTTGTCTCGCACAGGGAACTAAAAAAGAAAAACGTCTACAAGTGCTAGACTTGCATACACATACTGTACATACACACACACTCAGGGCACGACATCATCATTACCTGGCAACTAAAGGGTAGATTATTACAGCATTGGATTTGTCAAATGTTCTAGTTAAACATCAATTCAGGCCAATTTCCCTCAACAGAAATTAGCTTAACTTTGGGGCATTTTTTAGAGCACTACCAGACAAGATAGAGGGACTGTTTCAATCATTGGATTTTTCTTCTTCCATAAAATGAGGTTGTAGAGGAGGGTAGAAGCTCACACTCCCTGGAGGACAAAGGTGTGACTGACTGAGGTGTCTCATTATCATCACAGAGCGGGGAACCGCACTCAGTCAGAACTTTTAAAACTTCTTCCACTGATCTCTGAGTGGAGCTGAATTATTTCAGTCTGTCCTCATGACTCCACTGAAACATCTTGCCTCTGTGCCACAACAGCATGACGTTCACAACAATATATTGTCCCTATTTTGCTGCTATAGAACCTACATTTCCCTACGGAGAACCATAAAGGTTTATCTTCTCTTATGTTGATCACATTCTCATCCAAACAAACGCGCATGTTAACAGAATGACAACATCAAGATCAACCAAAATGCTTCCCGTCATGTCCATACATCGTGGGATAACTCGATAACTTCATTATTGAGAAATGCCTACATATCAGCTTCCTAGTTTAAACTAAATGAGTCTTGTAAATCCATGTAGAGGTGTAAAGGATGAATAACTCAACTCAATGACTCTAAAATACTTTTTGGTCAAAATATATTCTTTTTCATATATAATATTGTCTGTAAGTGTTTATCGACAATTGAAATGTATGCCCATAAAGCTATTAGCACGAACAATCTGCTGAACTGAAGACAGACTTGTGATTCCTGTCTGTGGGAAAATCCTCTGCCACCCCTCTTTGGCAATAAAGACAAATATCTAGCAAGGAACACATGTGCTCCACTACTGCTCATGCTACTGTCAAAACCCTGTAACAAGTTGAGTCCCATTGAGTAATGTTACAATGTGTCCGTTTCCAAGCTTTTTTGATGTACTTATATAAAGCCTGTCAACTGCCGGTAATGGATTCATAAGCAGTTAGAATCAGACATTTTGTGCAACATGTGGCCAGAACAGAAGGTTAATTGAAGGACAGTGTCAGTGCCATGGATTATGTTACACTTCAGATATGTGGCTGAGTTCCATTCGAGTATGATATTCTTTCTTCACACTTCGTTTCTCTGCTTCCTTTGAGCCACAGATTTATGCTCGAAAATTTAGCGGTTTGAGATTTTTATCTTGTTCCCTGCCGGGATGAAAGACATTCTGAGACAGCGAGGTGAGGTCAGCGAGTGTACGGATCAAAGTTTGAGAGCTCCACATCAATCGAGGCATTTGATGGACTATTATTGTTGACCAAAGCGCCTATGCGTTTTTCAATCTATCAAGGAGATCCATATCGTATGAAGTGTTAACCTGATTTAAAACCCCTCGGCAGTTATTACATGTTAAATCAAGCCTACAGGAACGAGGAAAAGCTCGTAGTTCTCCCATGAAACTTCTCCAGCAGCCGCTCACCGTGACACAAGCACACTTTTTTCCGATTGAGCCCTCATACTTGTCTGAGTGCTCGACATGTGAAACGTGTCTCTTCGTGTGGTGAGACGAGGACTTAGAGGCTCAGCGGGGAGCCCCTCTCGCTCAAAAGGAGCCACACATGCTGAGTGAGGAACCGCTTATTACATGTTTAACTGTCGTGCCCGAATAAGCAACACATATGGCCCAAGTGACGATTTTTTTTTTTTTTTTTTAAATATGCTTTTGGGTTGCTATGACAACAGCATAAACCGTTTTAGTGATACCATGTGAGCGGCTCCTCACTTTTTCCCCTTGCCTTTGCATTGCGTACATGTGCGAATACTAATGTCAGCACACACAGAGTTCCATCATTTATCTCCCACTTTTGGACAACTTCTTTACTCTCTGTGTAGTAATAGATCAATGCCATCATTTTTACAGAACATATTTCTAGCACAAATGGATTTATTGGCCATTTTATTTTAGGGACAGTAATTCAAATGTCATCCCAGATGAATTGATTTACTATGAATAAGTTAAAAGTAATCTGATGGATATCACCATGAAAACCATGAAACTTCCTGACTGACAATTATTGTTTGTATGCTCACTTTTGGCACATTTGGAGAAATCTTAAAAGGGCCCTATTGTGCTTTTCCCTTCCCTGCAGTGCGTCATATTGTTTTGTGTAAATGGTCTGCAAAGGCTAAGATTTAAAAGTCCCGCCCTGCCTGAAACACCTCACATAATGACATCACAATGTAACACCCTCACTTCTATTGGCAAGGTAGTGAGAACAAATTAGCATTTTTTGTACGTTAAGGCATGTAAACACGTCACAGGAGAGGCACAAAATACAAATATGAACATGGGGGGAAAAAAGCATAATAAGGCCCCTTTAACTAAAAATACTAGTTGTGCTTAGTGCGATTTGGATATTGTGCTCGTCTGTAGTGCAATATTGATACCAAATGTATTAAATGTCTATTTCTATCTATAAGTTTATTAATATCATTGCCTGGAAGAATGAAGAGTGAGCATAAAATGGCCTCTTTAAGACGCAAATAGACAGATTTTGTAATAAAAAAACACCTAAATGTGTTTTTTAGATGTTTTCTTTCCTCTGGTCTGAAAGAAAATGGAAACTAAATGGTCTTAATGATAACTGTATATCTAGTTAACACATGCTGCAACTGGAGAAATAGCACTCAAATCTACAATTAGGCTCGTGAATATGCCGGGGACTTCCAAGTTTCAGCTTAATGGCTCTTGAGGGTCACTGAACTTCGCATTGAGAACCGCTGAACTATACAACTTTCTGCTACAGTTTAGTGCGATTGTGGTCCTGGGAGAGTCAGCCTGTGGCTCATCTGTGAGGCCGGGGTGTGGAATAAAGTCTTAGCAGACGCTGTGGCCTTAAATCAACACATTAACAGTAAATGTACCCAGACATGGGGAAAGACACTGGGGTTGTTATTACAAAACACTGCACGTCAAAAAAGGCCTTCTCCGGGGCTGCTGTGCGTTCAGGGGTCATTTGGTGGTGCTGATGGGTATTTATATGCTATGCAAATGAGGGGATTTCTGGATATTGTGTGTGAGTAGCGTATGAAAGCTAAAACAAAACAAAAATCCTAAGAAATGATTTGGGGTTAGAAGTCCAGCTTTGGTGAATGTGGCTCAGGGGGGCAATGGGCCCAACCCTAACCCGTTCATTGGTTGTGCTGTTCGGTCCCAGCCCTGGCAGTCAAAATGCCAATGTTTCCAATAGCAAAATGTGACAAAATGTTTTACAGTAGATGAGCGAGACACTACCAATGGAGGCTATGATGATAGTGGCAAGAACAACATAATAGTGAAGCTAGATTATAAAGGCAGGGACAATTGTTACATGACTCACCTTATAGGCCCTGTTTATTTGAGTGGCAGCCCAGGCGGCGTACTTCATATTGTCCTTCTTCACCTTGGCACTAACTTTTGGACTAGCAGCGATGTGACTTGCAGACTAGAGGAAAAAACAGAAGAAAAAAACACATGAAGAAGAAGCAAAAAGAAGGAAAAGGGGGTGTTTCTTATATCAAAACTTGGTGAAACAGCATTAAAAAGCGTAATTGAGATGAATGGTCAACCACGTTTACCATCCACCACTCCACTAGTCATTGTGGCAGAAGAAACGAAGAGAGAAAACAGACCTTGGCCTGATGACACGGGAGAAATCATTTATGGGGAGGGGAAAAAGTGAGTGTTTTAATGCTTCGTACGTAAATTGTCACTTAACAGGGGCCTAATTTCTCCAACACCATCGATTCATCGCGATGAAAGGATCTTGATGGGAAAAAAAGTGGCGCGCAGCGAGAGGAGCGCTGTGTGAATCACGGTCTTTGCCTGCCTCGACAGCTCCCCTCCGAACCACAAATCCCATGTCTTTCCCATGTTCCTTCCATCATCTCCACACAGCAAACCCCAGAGGGCTTACCCTGCATGCACTTCAAAGCCCTCCTCTGAAACTTTAACTAAAAACCAATCAACCTAGACCTGGGCTTTATTCTATAAAACGGTTTAGCTTCTGTATTTTTTTTAGTAAGCATCAGTTTTTTTCTTACCAACCCTAATTTAGATCATGTCGTCCCAGACAGGCTATCCTGTTATGGAGGGGAATCCCCACGCAAATGTTGAGTAACTCACCCACAGCCCGAGTGTGGTCAGTGCTACCACGTCTGAAATGACTCAGTTGGTGAAAGTTTCCTGTCCTTTCGCTAAACTTCTTGCACCTGTCAAGATCTGGACCACCGAGACCCGTTGACAATCTGCACAGTGACTGATACAAAAAAAAGGAAAAACTCCCAGCTGAAGTCTCCATTAAAAAGACCCGAATGTCTGTTGATGACTTGTCAGGAAGCCGTACAGGGACCTGCTTTGTGTCCAGACGAGCGTGAGAGTTAACAGAAGTCTTAGTTTTGACCCTGCATCTTCGTAGCGGTTTTTGGGCTTTCGCGAGGTGTTTGGACTATTTGAAGAATCCCAGTGCCGTTTTGAGGAGAAACACTGGAGCTCTCTGTGCTCGACCTGCTTCCCCCTTTTATTCCCCGTGCCGCTTCGTTTATGTTTTTATGTCAAGTCTCAATTACGTATGATGCATTGGCACTAGCAGACAACATCCTGTTTAAACAAATATGTAGATGAAAAGGGGCGAAACTACAATGGTACTGGCACCTGGTCGGGTAATGTGCCTGTGACAAAATGCTTGCAGCGGTTGTTCTGCTCTTTTCTTTTATAACTCTGTGACTTCTTTATTTATTTAAGTCATACACGTTAAAAAAAAAACATCTCACCGAAGGGGTATTATTACTAAAATAAAAGGGCTCCAGAGGGGCAGACTTTTCCGATGCTGGAGTTCACCGTCTGAGTCAGCAGTGACCTGTCTGAGAGCCCCCTTTTTTTTCACTCCCCCCGAAAACACACTTACACACACAGTGAGTACAGTGGTGCTTGACACACTCAGTGGCCAGCCTCAACCTTGACAAACCACAGGGTTACAAAGAAAAGTCTCCACTGTTTTTTTTTTTCTCCCTTTCTCTCCCACTTTCTCTTCATGCAAAGCAGTACTCACCATGTACAGACCAAACAATGCCCTCATGTTTCGGTTGTTCAGCCTCAGTGCCTGGGCGAAATACTTTCTGGACAGCTCCAGGTTTTCCAGCCCCCCCTGAGTGTATTTCACCTGTGTGAGGAGACGGAGGACGAGGCATTAAACACGGCCAATAAGCTGCGCAAAGGGGCAGCTCGAGGAATGACAGCATGACATCTGAATAAGCAATTCATAACGACCCTGTGTAAACACACGTCCTTTCAGGAGCCTTTATTCCCAGTGACGTTAAGTGCGCGTCTCTCCGTTTTTACAGAGAGGCGCCATTGACAGAAGGTTAACATTTATTCCACAGTTTGCCCCCCATGCTCGATGACGGACATCCAGGCGGCTGTACCTACCTCAGCGTACTGCTCACAGTACAAGTGATTGTGAGGATTGGTCATCATCAGCTCCTCCAGGCAAAACGCGGCTTTTCCATAGCTGCGGACACGACAAGGAAAACAGTAAGCCGATTGATACAGCTGTGCATATGTCATCCTTTAGCTTGCTCAACTGTGAAGCACAACATCCATGCCCAATAAATTCACAGGTATAAATCTTAGTTTTAAAACTATGTGTGGTACGGGTCGGTTTGAAGCCTATGTTGTGGAGATAAACGTGCCGTTATGTTTATTTACGAGCTTACCGTAAAGGTTACTCAGTCCAGACAGCTGGAAAAGGTAAAAGCCTATCTGCTGTGGTGATGTTTCCTCCTTTGGGGACACTGAGGATCAATCTGGTGCGTCTGTGTGTGTTTTTTCAGCTATAATGTGTAGTTAACTACCTTCCTGAGGTCAGCACTACAGTAAGAGCTGGCACACTGTGCCTATACTCAGATGAGATCACTTCTCAGCAGCAGACTGCTGAGCTGTTGACCTCACACTAATCTTCTGCCACTCCACTTCTAATACACCATTTCCCCCTCACAGGCCCAGGCCAAGACGCGCTCAGATACTGTATATCACTGAACACAAAGCCATAAAACGTCTGTACGCCAAACTAAACAGAAGCCAGCGGACACAGTAGCAGACCTACCAACAGACACTTCTCTGGCTGTCTATCAGCAGATCCTGGAAATTAAAAGGTATCATTTGGATTTTTTAAACTGCATGACCTAAAGCGGATCATCAGCACGTCCCCAGCTTGGAAAAACAGATGGGAATACCTGGATATTTGGCAGCAGCAAAACATATTGAAGTCACCTATAAAAAAGTGTAAGCTGATGTTAGAATATTTTCTCTGATATTGATTGGTGGTAATTTTGTTTAGGTGGCTAAAATATGTTTTGTTGCTACTCGATAGAAGTAGGGATGCTCCGATCGATCAGTCACCGATCGAGATCGGCCGATACTCACTCTCTACCGATCGAGCAGTGCTCTCTAAACATGCAGATCGCGAGAGCCGATCGCATGACGTAAAATACATGACACTTTTCTCTGTGCGCGGCAAAACAAGCTTGCCAAAATGGCTTCACCGGTCTGGCATTATTTTAAGGTGTCCGAAAAAGACAGTAAAATAGCGGAATGCAACGTGTGTGTGTGAAGCAGAAATCCTGCAGCTCCACCCGCCGTGACGGACCGGTGAGCGGAGCGAAACACACGAGAGTTAGACCTTACTCACTTAGCTATTTTATCTACCTCTGGAACTAGCTAAACTAGTTATACATATATTTATTCTTCACTGTCGGGTCACTCATTACTGGATCAGTGAGCTGCATGAGATACTGACAGGCTGTCAGGAGAGGGAGAGAGAGAGAGAGAGAGAGAGAGAGAGAGAGAGAGAGAGGGGGAGAGAGAGAGAGGGAGAGAGGAAAAGAGAGCGCTTCCGCTCATTTCTCCCGTGTTATTATCCAAAGTGAATGTTAACTTGAATAATGTACATCATTTGAATGTAATAATTAAGTTGATTGTTGTTTGTGGAAGCTCCAGTGAATGAGCATTAACTGAGTTTTAAACAACACTTTAAATGGAAGATTTAAAGTGATGTTTAAATCTTCCATTTAGGCCCCGCCCACTCGATCGGATCGGCGACCGGTATCGGCCGATACTGATTCCGGCTATCGGCGATCGGCCCCAAAATTGGCGATCGGAGCATCCCTAGATAGAAGTACAGCGCTTTGCTTCCATGCTGGTAGTCCTGTGTCTCTCTAAACTTGGGCCATCCACTGTATAATATAGACTAACTATTGAGACCCTTGTACAACCCCACTTCAAGAAAATCTTAATTATTTCACAGAGGGTGAAAGAGGTGCTGCAGCACAGGCAGTATGAGGGGGGGAAAGCACTTTTTAACATGAAATCATGTAAACATGTCACAGTAGAGGAACAAAATAATGATATAAGACCTAAACTGAGCATAAGAGGGCCTTGTAAGGGGTGGAGAGGCAGGGTAGTCAGAGGCCTCTCCATTCCTGCCAGGTGGCTCCACCCTCTACCAATTGGCAGTGTTGGGAGCAGGTGGAGATCCACACACCTGGAGCTGATCTCCACTACAAGGGAGACAAAAGCCAACTGAGCAGTTCAGTTTGGTGTGGCACGGGTTAGCGGAGCACAAGCCTTGTTTGGTTGAATCGAACCCTGGAGCGTTTAACCCCTTCATTTGGGTTGGTGTGAAGGCAGTCTGATACCTCCTCTGAACTAAACAACCAGACTCTGGTTCGCCTCAAAGAGGTGGTCTCGGGCCGCTTGCTAGTGAACTCTGGAGCGGTTGATTGCTGGTAGGATAATAGACAGGAAAGGATCTAAACAAACAACGCAAATGCTAAGATGCGAAAGAGGGGAAACTAATGATCCGAGTATTGCCTGCCACAACATAAAGACCCTATCAGTCTATTTAAAGTTTGCCATAGTAACAAGCTGAAAGATTAACAGCGTAGGAAGGTGGGGACAGAGAAAGAAAGAAAGAAACAGGGGGAAGGGGTCTAGTAGAGGGAGGGGGAGATCAGAGGGCTTGGAAGGTTGGGGGGCTGCTTACAATTACCACTTCCTCTCCATAAAGACTTTCAGATGTGCTCATGCAGTGGCCGTGGCCTGCAACAGAGTCCTGCTCCATCAGCCATCAACCAGAATCCTGTCCCAGAGCCAAACCCTTACCTCTTCTCCTCTTCCTCTAAAGCCGCCTAAACCCCCACCATCCCCGGGCTGCTCTCTACGACAGCTCCTAAGCCCGCTCTTCACCGCCGTGCTCGAGTAAAGGTTGTAGCCACCATCATGTGCGAGGCTGTAAGAATCCTATTTGTTTCTTTTGGAGGTTAGCGAAAACCATCAGCAGTGGCTTTCCCCCCCCGCTGCAATACCACAGTCTGACTTCGTATGAGACAGAAATGGATTCAGACTGCGCAAAGTATTTTTTGAATAGGGTATTACTATTTATCCTGTAATTCTGGATGACCTAATTTAGTAAGGCTGTGTCATAATTTATAAATGTAATGTATGAGACCCAACAGCAATTTCTGACGGTGGCTTCGCACAACGATCGCAAACAGACAAAATAACCTCATGTGTAAACCCTCCAGGCATAAGCATTGTTTTAACAGTGTCAACTCGGGAGGGGGGGGCTATTAATTACGTTTTAATGCGCCAACACTGGTGCCTGCTGCAACCCCAAACAATTGCTGTACAGACACACTGCTTTGTTTATTTTTAGCTCCCGGGGTGTTGTGCAGCGAGTTTATTTATCTTCCTCGCTTCTCCATGTTTTCTCTGGCTTTGGGGGAGAGGGGGGGGGTGAAAGTGCCACCACCTTCTCCTGGGAATTTCACAGCAAGTGCTCCCTGCCTCTGGAAAAGAGTTGGCGATAATGCCGGGGCTATCCGGAAGAGGAGGAGGAGGGGAAACGGGGAGTTTGTAACCCAAAATAAAGAAAATAAATTGACACGCCTGTAGATAAGGGGGCTGTGGGAGTGAATGGTGTGATATTAGAAGTGTTGGGATAAGCCGGGAGATAATCCGCTCACCCCTGGATTTCCTCTGGCTACTACAGCAATAAAGCCTTCCTGGACAAAAGCGCCAAATATCCAATAAGTAGCCTTCTTAACGCGCTACGCATTCCTGCTGCCGCTGCCTTCATGCCGGAGCAACCGCAGAATCAGTGTGCCCACACACACTAGCAAAAACACTGCTTCACTAACTTCTGAGCCCCCAGACAATTAAGGAGGGATAAAAGGTGACACAAACAAAATGAAATAAAAATGTCCTACATTGCTCTGGCAATTCTCCTTGGCAACTGAGATATCAGCGGGAGGCCGTGAAGTCTTTTTGCTCTCATATGTAGGAGAGAGGGGCTTAGGAGTGAAATCCTATTAAAGTACTCTTATGTGACAAACATGGACAGGGCTCCATTCAGACCCCTGGCTGAGTTAGGCATCTCGCCGCCTTCCATTGTGGCCGAGCAACGGCCCCCTGGAGATCAAGCCATCAGTGTGATGTGAAGCCCAGTTTAAACTGACAGATATATCTCCAACATATGTTCGCCTTACTGGAAACAGGCACTTTTGAAATGATAAACATCTGCCATTATAGGAATTGTTCTCGCTAAAACAACAACTGAACGTGCAGCAGATCAAAAAAAAGGTAAAATGTAAACATTTTGCTATGCTGATTGTTTGGACCTACCCAACCAATATAAATTCACATTTATATTGGTTGTTTTGGTGATGTTCAACAACAACATGCCACACCATTTAGTTTTAACTGATGTGAGGAAAGGTACTTATATTTCCTTTCTTGGCTTGAATATTGAATAGGTAAAGTGTGTCTAAACACAGTTTGCAGATTAATGGCTGGTCTACTTTTCTGGTGTCTTTATAAAGATGGAAGATTAAATAGGAAATATCTTGCTCATTTTCAGGATCATATATGTATTTTGTGCCTCGACTGTGACATGTCTCCATGCTCAAAAAGCTCTTTATTGTTCTCATACTGCCTGTGCTGCAGCTCCTCTTTTCACCCTCTGTCTGAAACCAGAGCCCAGTCTGCTCTGATTGGTTAGCTGGCAGGCTGTTGTGATTTGTCAACCGCTGAAAGATGTGTCGGAAGTGTCCCGACCCTTAGCATATGACGTTCAATGTGTTGTGCTAGTCAATAGAAGCGCTTGCATTTTTTTTCATTTATTCGTGAAAAACTACTTGGCAATAAACCGGTTTCCGATTGTGAGTCCTCAATGAATGTATTAATATGAAAAGGTGACTCCACCTTTTCCAAAAAACTAGTTAAAACTTTAATGTAACTTGTAACACACTTTGCTTTTGGTGATGAATAACTTTAAGGGATACATTTAAAATGGTCACTGTTGTGTGTTATGCCATAATTAAGTACATCATCGTGTGGTTTAGCCAAACTGATTATTTAACGGTGCATACAAAAATATATTTACTCGTGTTCGTTGATGTAGAGTTCCGACAACTCATGCCATGCCTCTTGGTCCGCAACAAACCTGTAAACGCAAAGATAACATCTCTTTATAAAAGGGAATTAATTCGTAACACAGTAAAGTAAAAGTGAGTATAAAACTATAAAAATGACAGACATCCAACTATTGAGACATGAAAAACCATTTGCTGGCATTTGGAGCACAAGTTGTGCCAGCTCAATTGAAAGTAAACTCGCTTTTTAATTAAAATAAAAGCCATGGGAGGAGGGGGGCCCTGACCCTCTCCCCCTCTCTTGGAGAAACACTCACTGCTCCAGATACTCGTTGAGCTCCCGGATGGCTTCGGCGCTCTTCCCCTGGGCCTTAAGTATGGAGATCTTTCGCTTCCTCGCTGCCTGTAGAGCAGAGAGAGTAAACAGGATTAGGAGCTGGAGTGTTTGTCTAAAGTGTAGAAGGGGGGCAAGAGGATGAGAGGGTGTAAGATTTGTGAGTTTTAAGTGTGTACATTAGTGTCTTTTCAGCGCAACACAATCCTTTTTCCAGGTTGCACTGTGGGACTGAGTCACTTCTCTAAGGATGAATCGGCACTTGTGTGCGTTACAACAGCCATGAACAGAAGAGGACACTGGAACACTGGAACTCCCTCCCACCTGACATCCGCAACACTGACTCTCTCCCCATCTTCAAATCACGTCTCAAAACACATCTCTTCACACTCGCATATCCACCCTGATCATTATCCATCACACATCCTCTGTTTTTATTTATTTGGTTATTTGATTGATTTAGATACTGCTTTGTCTTGTTTATGTCTCTTATGCTGGTGTTATGTATTGTGTATCTTGTTTTTTATGTGTTTGTACGGCGACCTTGAGATCCTTGAAAGGCGCCTATATAAAATAAATGCATTATTATTATTATTAAAAGGCACGGACACTTCCGACACTAGGGCTGCACGAAAAATAGATGAAAGCGTTTATATTGACTGATATTGCGATATTATTTGCAAATTATAATTTTTTTGAAATGTTTCAAAATATCAATAAAAAAAATATTAAAAAATATTTTGAAAATCGTTCCAAAATGGTGATTTTTCAATTCAGTCTATAGCAGTGTTTCTCAAACTTTTTCATACCAAGGACCACTTAACCAATAAAAAAACAATCGTGGACCACCTAACTCCACAAATATATCACATCGTTTTTCTAGAACAGATTACAAATCGCCTGAAAATTGTACAAACAAGTGGCAACATGTGTGATGAAGGTGTTGCGCTGGGCTATATCATGCAATTGAAAGTGAAACTTAACCTCGCTCCATTGCGGAGATCTTCCCCCGAGAGTGCGGAAAACTTAAATGTATATATTTATTTCACATGTAAAATGTTACCAATATACTCACGGACCACTAGGGGGCGCTCACGGACCACCAGTGGTCCGCGGACCACACTTTGAGAAGCACTGGTCTATAGAATACCGTTGTAAGCCGGGACAGCTCAATACTTTTTCCTTTTACCAAATCTTGCACTAAGTGCGTAATGGATATTGCACTCCCTATTGCGATATTAAGAAATTCGATTAAATGTGCAGACCTATTTAACAAAAGCATACTTTAAGTTTATTCATTTCTGTGCTGGGTAAATGTAAATGATGATAAGCCCAACGGGGGAGGGGGGATTTCACTTTTTTACAAAAATTACAAATTTACAAATTTGTTAGCAGCTCCTTCAGTACTTTTATAAGTTTACTTCCTTTTTTCAAATAATGCTTCTTATTTTTTTACCAGTGTACTCTTGATGTATTTTATCAATGTGCCTCTTCATTTAAAATGTCTACTCTTCTTACTCTTGTCTTATGCTGCTGTAACGGCAGTAATTTATCCACTGCAGGCCCAGAAATAGGTTATAATTCTGATTCTGAAGACATATGGATAGACAGTTAGTGGCCAGGTCCAACAGGAGATGGACATATGCATTATAAGTCCATGTTTGGGAGTTGGAATCAACTCCGTGGCTGAGATAAAGTGGTGAGTCATCCCATAACCAAGTGGGGAAAATGGCACACTCCACCAAACCCCAACGGCTGTCTTCCTTGCCGGCACGGCACGCATCGAGCGCTGCACCATCCCAACTGACATCAGCTGAAAATTGCTTTCCGCTTGGTTCTGATGTTGGAATGACCTTATAAGGTGGATTAGATTCTCATCAATCTGAATTAGAAAGTATTACTCCTGCGGCTGCGACTTTTCCAAATGCCCCCCCACCCCTTTCCTTTTCCCTCTTCCCTCTCAGAGTTCTTTTTGGTAGTAAGTGAAAACCTTAACAGGAGGCTGCTGCTCCATTAGAAGCGCACTGCCCTGCCACAGCCTATTTTATTTATGGGCTGGCACTTGATTGAGTAGGGCTTCCTCTCCTACGCTCCTAACCAAAGCCATTGAGGGCTGTGTATGAGTCATGTCTAAGGGGGCTGTACATTTGGGCCTGACACTGCCATCAGAACAAATCCACTTATCCATCAATGGGATGGGACCTGCAGAGTCGACAGGCAATAGTTTAGTCTCCGTGAGAAAAAAAAGAATTCTAACATCAAAAGTAGATATCTTTCCCATAATACATCTTACCACCTAACATTTTTGTATTGATTTTTTTGGAGTATTTTAATTAGGTATGTGTATGTTATATTTCTTGTAAATACTCTATATTAATTATATAGTATATAGTTATAGATAGTTCATTATTTTACAATTTCCCTGTGTGTGTCTTAGTTATGCACCATACACCAAGCTAATTCCTTGTATGTGTAAACCTACTTGGCAATAAACCTGTTTCTGATGTTTCACAAACATGTGTATTTTTAATATCAGGAAGTTCTAAAGGCATATTTAGGGGGAAAGTATGAAGCAACACGTCAACCCTTAGTTTCTTTTTAATGTCTTCAAACTATAAAACACACCGTTTTACATTCAGTCCCTTTCACTAGAAATTGTTTTTATGTGAAATTCAGGAAGTTATACTGACTTCAGACTAAATTACAAGCATGGGGATTCAATACCGAAAAAGGGTAGCAGATTTTTTTTTACAGCGATGTTGAAAGTGGATTTTTGCACTTGTCACCACGCCCACCTCTTTCTTCTCCCAGCTTTTTTTTTGTTTGTTCCTTTCCTTCCCAGATAAAGCACCACTTGGGGCTCAAAGGAACATATGGAAGTTGGTAGCCCGGAGAGTCACACGGCACTTTATTAAACGAGAAGCAATTCCAAACCACTCCTCTCTCTCCTCCTTTCTCTAACTAATGATCCAGAAAAACCTGGCAGTGGGTCTGAACCCTCTGTTGTCGTGATTCTTTTTTAATTAGCGCTCCGAGGAGACTTTGGGAGTGAGGACTGGATTATTTACATCACCCCTGGCTCTCGCTACGACCTACCGCAACCTCCCTTTATAATAAGAAACATCACAGCAAGGGTGGCACACCTCGCACTGTATATACTAGCAATTTAATGGAAGAAAAAAAATGGAGGTAAGAGAGTGAAAGACAGCTATTTTTTTTTAATGGGGTTTTCAAGGTTTTTTTACATCTGCCCATGGAGGCGTGTATTTTCAATTATAATCACTCGCAAAACATGTAATTGTATTATCTTTATGTCAAACTCAATTCGTTTTGTGATAACATTTCACATTCATGTGGTCAAAGAAAATGTAATTGGGGCTTTATATTTCTTATGACCTGACCTAAACAAATACAATCTCGTCCTTCAATGAATCTGTAATTGCTTATGATTGCGGGTCAACCTCAAGGGCCCTCTATGTGACCTCAGTGGCTTATTTAAGAAATACTAGCTTGTCCATATTAAACAATTAGGGTGAAATGGAATTGAAATTGAATGCACCAAAAACACGGGAACATTTTGAATCCTTGTATGCAAATTGAGTGGGTTTAAAGAAAAAGTAATCACAATTAGAAATAGAAAAGGCGGAGAAAAATGCATTTACGCACGCAGACAATAATTTTGCCAGATCATTGCTGTAGGTATTGGAACATAGCAGGCAATGGAAGGGCTAAGAGTTTGAAACATTTTTTGGACCCTTCCCTGGCAAAACAAACCGGGAGCAATTTTTGTTGATTCAACAATTTTGGTTAATGGGTACCACATCTATTCCACAGCCTGTAATTACAACAGCTCAGTTTCCAATCTCTGCCTCGCATGCTGGGATGCTTCGCAAGTCTTCCTTGTGGTCGCCAATTTTCCGCCATTTCTCAGGCCCTGCCCGGCTTTTAAGAGCATGTTGGAGAACATGGAGGGAAGAGATAGAATCTGAGACAGGTGACCCTAAATGATGCCATCATAACAAACGCTCCACCCTAGGGTACTACACCCAAGTCATTCAGGACGAGGATTGTGGGAAAAAGGTTTAAGGTTAACATCCCAGGGACAGAAGACCTATTTGTCGGTTTGTTCCATTCCCGGCCCCGGGTTTGAGTGACAGCCTGCCCTCGCTAGGGTGGCAGAATTCAGCATGCAGAGACCAGGAAACGGACCAGTCCCTTTCCGAGGATGTCCCTGGATCCCCACAGGATCTGTGCCATGTTTGGGGAGGTGCCCTGGGATTCATTGAAACTACAACTCCCATTGTCCAAACACTGGCAAAGTGCAAAGCAATTTGTTGCTGATATAACTTTGATGGAACATAACTCTTAACATGACTTTCCTTTGTTACAAGGAAATCTGCAGATTTAAACTCAAACTTGTGTTAAACAGCGTGACTTGGACAAAATATTTTCATTAGTATTCACTGAAACAGTCCCAGTGTTATTTTCTTGTCGGAGCTACTGTGGATCAAAACTCCAGCATACATTTGGACAATAGACTCCGACTTATTGATCTGTGGCATTTGTTTGAGGCAATTTAATCTTCTTCTTTTAAAAGATATTTTTTGGGTAATATTGCTTTTATCGAGAGATATCACATTGAAAGAGGGAGATGGCATGCCTATACATTTTGCAGGTCAAAGTTGAACGTGCGTACTTGGGTGTAGGGACTGAGCCTCTACACATGGGCGGGCAGCCAGCCATACCACTGAGCTAGTCCAGCTCAATACATTTTTTATAGAGCCTATTTACTGGATGCTATCAAGTTCTAATTGTACTTCTGTCCCTCAGAGCTGATATAGAGCATATGCCAACTTTTAGTGTGAAATTCAGCCTGTGGATTGACTTTTAAAAATAAGTGTATCCTGTGACCCAACGACTCTTAAAATTAAAGTATAACTAAGGTCCCAGTTGAGCCAATGAAATCAGACGCTAAAAGGCTGCCAATATCACTTGCAAACATCCCACAGCAACAACACGTTAGGCTTGTTTGAGACGAGCTGCGGCTCGCCTCGAAAGTAGACGAGAATAGCCGATCGCAGCCGGGGGAGGTCTCAAAAAGCTCGCCTGAAGTCGGACAGCTCGGAGTCGGCTTCTTCTTCTCTCGGTTTTTTGGCGGATTGCAAACAACTTTAAGGTGCATACCGCCACCTCCGGAGTCGGCTTGACTCGGTTTGCATTTATAAAGAATGCACAAATGTGTTTAATCGTTAATGTCAGATATGTACTAAGTAAATACATTTGTTCCTGCTCAAGATTAGATTCAACTTTATTGTTATTGCACATATTACAGGTACTGAGACAACGAAATGCAGTTTAGCTTCTAACCAGGAGTGGAAAAAGCAGTAAAGTGAAAAGTAATGTACACAATCTACAGAATAAAATATAGAATGAATTGAATGATGAATAAAAAGTGAGGGGTATGAATACACTAGATTTACACAGTAGCCTGTGAGCAGTATGAACAGTGTGTATGAATATTAGGGGTGTAACGGTTCAAAAACATTTCGGTTCGGTACGTACCTCGGTTTTTAGGTCACGTTTCGGTACGTTTTCGTTTGAGGTTGACCCGCAATCATAAGCAATTACAGATTCATTGAAGGACGAGATTGTATTTGTTTAGGTCAGGTCATAAGAAATATAAAGCCCCAATTACATTTTCTTTGACCACATGAAGAAAAAATTATCACAAAACATAAAATATTTTTTGGGTTTTTCTAATTATTATTAAACTGTGAATAATGTATTCACTCAAATAAATACAAAATATAATAAAATAAACATTAAGGTGCAGCATTTCGATGAACTGAAATAATCTGTATTTGAACTGTACTGTACTATACCTAAGCAGCCAGCTTGACATTATGACTTGCTTGTCATTGTATTTTCATGTTTTTTTAAAGAAAAATGAACTTGCCGAAAGGGCAGATCTGCTGGCACTACCAATGTCTCCTGCTGTGGAGAACACCCTCTCGCTAGGGACAGAGGTAGCAGATACAGCCAGGTAGTGCTTTGCTAACATGGCAGCATAAGGATATTTGGCGTTTGTAATAGCTTTGGCTCGCTCTGAACTTTTTGCGAGTGGTGGAGGCTTAAATGCTAGTGGGAGTTGGGTTGGCACTTCAGTCTTTTTTCTTTTGGTACCGGTGATATTCACGTTCGGGTGATGCCTTTTCAAATGAGTGTGCACGTTTGATATATTGCCAGCCGCGTAACCAATTTGAGTTGAACAATGCCGAGAAACAGCTTTGGTTCGTTGAACCCAATGTGAGCAAATTACTCTGAATGCTGCGACGCAGCACCTGAGATTACTTCCAAAAAGTTGTTCACGTTCTAAAATGTTTACGTTTAACGTTATATTCGTTCGGTACACTTCGGTACACTTCGGTACCGAACCGAATAATAATAATTTCGGTACGGGTACGTATACCGTTACCCCCTAATAAATATGCTAAGATATATAAAGTATGAAAACGGTAAGCAGTGCAAGTATAGTATAAAATATATAGATATTAATTTCATGATGAGAAACATTGTGGAACAATGATGAAAAATGTGAATGGAAGTGGCGACGTAAAACTGACACAAAACAACAACAAACTTTTGCCGAGCCAATTGGAGAGTTCCATCAGCAGCACGGGGTAAAAACCACCAATGAGCGCTCAGCTCGAGATACCAGCGAGTCGTTTCCCAAGCATTTCGCTTCCGCAGCCCGTGGAGAGAAACTGCGCTGCCTCGCTCTCAAGTCTGCAGGCATTTTTGTCCCGCAAGATTTCAACGTCTCATGTAGGCGAGCCTCCAGAGCAAGTCGGACAAAATGACTAACCATCATGCAACGCACTAGCAGGACGGCGATCGCAATTGCGCAGGTCTGCGTCGGTCTCGCTCGTCTCAAAGAAGCCTATTATGTGTGAATAATCTTCAAATGGCATCCGAAGAATAAGAGTCTGTGTCTGCAGTAGGGCTGTTCCGAATACCATTTTTCGGGCTCCGGATATTCGGTAGTAATCAGCAGCTAATATTCGGCGCGGGGGGGGTGGGTAGTAATCAGCACTGAATATTCGGCGTGTGGCAAATAATAGCATGATAACAGAGAAAAAAATGTGTATAAGATTATGGAATTTTTATTTTGAAACCTGTTCCTAAAATGAAAAAAAAAAAACTCTTATTTGTGAGACACTGATCAATACCTAGTCCGATTACAGAACTACACTTATAAACTGATATTGTCTTCTCTATACAGAAGCACAGAGTAGCAAGAAACAGGCCGATGAAACATTTTGGTATCTACATGGAGATAAGCCCCGCCTACTCTCTGGCTTGAGAGATGCAAGTAATAACAAATGATGCCACATTCAAACCTACAAAAAAAATGTTTAAGCAAATACTAAAGTTGGCAGACAAGACAATGTTGAAAAATCTGCAGTGAAAGCTTGACCCCAGAGGCAAGAAGATACACGGCCATTCAACGTTTAAGCCAGAGTTCCCGTTAGCCGGTAATTACCGGACTATGACCGGTAAAATATGCTGAAGACCGGCAAATGTAAATCTCTCCGGTCAAAGTGTCCGGTCAAAATAATTTCCCCGCAATACCGCATCAGTTGCGCAACTTATGTGACAGACTAAAGAGTATGTGACAGACAAGAATAGTCAATTCTAATGTCTAACACTTAATGTGGAGAAAGAGATGTCCTGTATGGGTTGATTGTGCGTTGATCTGTTGGTAATGCCTCGGGGTTCCGGTGGGCATGTAAACAAATGCATAATGCTGCGCTATACTTTGTGGCCTCACCCGGTTGCATAGCGACGCTTATTGTTTAGGTGTCTTTTAATAAGCAGGTAGTCCTATCATTAGCTAGAACTAGCTAGATCTGATCGATATGGACATAAACGCGAGTAAAGTCTAATCTGACGGGAGAGAGAGATCAGCTGCTGTTGACGAGTCAACACGCAGCTCTGCATAATCACATGCAGCGGTGAGCGGAACAAAACACACACTTCAGGTTAAAATATCACACGTAGCTATTTTAATTACCTCTCAAACTACCTGAACTAGTAATAGATAGGGATGCATGATATTGTTTTTTTGAAACCGATACCGATAACTTCCTGCTTCTCAAGACCGATACCGATA
>CALSBZ010044660.1:22406-47406 GCA_943591055.1 Gobionotothen gibberifrons | reverse complement strand
GGGGGGGGGGGGGGGGGGGGGGGGGGGGGGGGGGGGGGGGGAGCTGTTTAACTCCATAAGGGATCATGGCCAACACTTGAAGCATGCTTCTCCGCTCATTTGCTACACCCTCCGATTCCAACTCTGAGCAAATTGTTTTTCCAAAGTACAGACTAATACCATTTGGCCAAATAAAAATCACATTTTCACATTTGGCAGAGGGGGTGCTGCTAAGCAGGGAATGGCTGTGAGGGAGTGAACGATGGCTTTTGAAGCTTTAGGGCGTGTGAGGAAGGAGTGGTAAAAACTCACCAGAGCCAAGTCATCCCGACTGCAGTCCAGCGCTGCAATCATCACCTGCTCATGAATAATCCAAACTGGGCAGAAGAGACAGGGACAAAGAAGACTGTGTTAACGCCCTTTCCACTCCACTGTCTGCTGTCACATGTGCAAATGAAATATTGAAGGGTACACTTTGACGTCCCCACTTACGCATCTTTCCCACAACAGCTGCACATCATGTCTTCAACACGCACAAACAAGCTTCCATGATGTTAATCAGCAGCATCAGAACTTTCCCCAATTCATTTAATATATATATATATATCATGGCTTAGTTGAATACTGGATTCTGATTGGATGACCTGGAGATTCAGCAGTTAAGGACGCTCTGATCAAAGACTATTTACAACCAAATCAATACGAGGAAAGAAATCTGGTCAATTTAACGTAAAATATTGCCAAAACAATCAAATGAGTTTACATTAGAAAACAATATGGAATACGTATTATTTATAGAGAGCACAAAACTGTTGGTTCATGATGGCTAAACACTCCCCAATAAAGACAAGAATAGAGAACAAGAAAACAAGAGAAGGAGAGAAGTTAAAAGATGAGAAAATAAGACGGACAGAAGACAAACAGGAAGTAAACACTAACAGGAAGTAAACACTAACAGGAACACGGGGTGTTTCTCAATGTCGAGTACGCTTGCTTGGTAGCACGTCTTTCAAGTCACTTGCTTCAGAAGCGAGGCAAGAATACTTCCTGGCATTCGGAAAACAGGCGAGAAAGTGTGCAGGTGTGCGTCATATGAGAGGCCCCGCCTTACATTTTCCACCACAGATTTGGGGAAATTGGTCCGTGCGCAAAGCATTGTGGGGATTTTAAGACCGCGGAGTCTACATGTGCAGCCTCGAAATGTCTCGCTACGAAGTACGCCAGGCTCTGTAGATTTCCAAGTATGCTGGACATTGGAACAGTACTTCGGCGGCACTCGATGACGTAGTATGCTTGAAATAGTGGCTCTGGAGCAGCTTTCCTCGACATTGAGAAACACCCACAGTATGGGCTCTGGCAGTGTTCAAAGACTGGTTAATGGAAAAGAAAATGTGAAGAGACTTGGACAGTTCCAGAAAACCTTAATACGTTCTGCCGTCATTTTAAGTTACGTTGCTATTGCTGCAGTTCCAGATGTTTTTATTAATGGAAGCCAAACGAATCATTTTAAGTAAAATAAATCAGAATAAAACTAAATGATGTGTCAAAATATTGATTTATTTAGCAAGTAGCCGTGTCGAGGAGACGGTCATTTTAGGAAAAGTAACCTTACTAACCTAACTTCAGGGTGATTCAAAGCCAACCCTGTTGCTATAATAAAATGTCATCCCTTACATGTAATGCCACATTTACTATTTTATGTATGCAATTTGTTAAATATAATGTTCAAAAACGATACATTAATTTCAAACTTTGACAGATATATAATAATAAATGCAGGAACATTTGGAGCAAACCCCCTTGTGTAAAGCGTTCCATTCATGATGTTCATTTCTCCACAGCGAGTTGGTAATAAATTGCTAATTCAATGTCAGTAATATTGTTACATTCCAGGAAATTGGGTGTAACATTATCATGAAAATGCTATAAAATAAAATGGTTATAATCACCTTTCAATGTTACTTAATTTGAACTCTATAAAAATGATTTCCATACAACCCAACACATAATTCAGTTTCCTTATAATAGACATCTTGGACAATACGAACTATTACGGCCCGTCCACACAGCGGCGTGCGTTGACGCTTCACCATTCACTTTGAATCATATGCCAGTACAAGCTCTAGCCAATCAAACCGCTGCTTGTGTGTCAGGGGCGGGAGATTCATGTGATTGGTTGTTGGTCGAGTTTCAGACACGCCCGCCGGCAAGCGTCAACGCACGCCGCTGTGTGGACGGGCCGTTATAATAGACACTATGTACTGTTATCATTTATGGATGCATGGATATGGAAAAAGTGATGGTTGAAAGGTTTCAGAGGGGAAAAGGAGGAGGTTGGGAAGTTAAACATAAGCAGAGAATGTAGTAAAATAAAACATTGTTAAAAAATACACAGTTGATGTTTTGTGAAACCAAAGTAGCTGAGCTAACATTTCTGTAAATGTTTCTCACCCATCAGTCTGGGTGGTGTTAACAGTTACTGTAGCTCACATGCCAGAACAAGCTTCAACAGCTAGGCTCGGTGTGGTTGGGTTTACAACAATATATGTCTGTTTTCATTCAAAATACATATGTAAAGATCACTTTCAGCATAAACACTATATAACATTTACATAACCTCAGTTAGTTATTGTAAGGCATTAGCAACCTGTTTAAATATCCCAACCCATGTTACCCAAAATATTATTTGTAATTCAGAATGTTTACATAATCAAGGGGATTTCCTTAAAAAAGCTAATTCACTCTCATTTGAAAAGCTCTGACAATAGTCAGTTCTAAAAGAAATGCAGCTTTTTATAAATTGACTAGATTTGTAATGCAATGTGACAAAACAATGTGGTACTGAATTTGATTGTTAATTATGTTGTAGTTGGTTTTATTGACCAACAATTCAAATTTTAGACGTCTGTTTTCTTTACCTTCTACTCCATTAGGCTTATTGAATAGAGGCCCTATAGTCAACGTAGTTTTTTTGTATTCATAAAACCAATCTCAAGCTACTCCCACCATTTCACCGCTATTATATTTATATACTTGTAGAGCATGGCATGTTAAAAATCATCATTAACGGGCACAACTGTTCCTTTAATATGTGTCACTTGGTGGTTAGCAATAAAGACTAAATGAAACGTTAATTGAAATGTTTTTTCGTTCGCTCAACTGTAACATTATAAACATACCGACTAATAGCCTGGCTGCAGGAGCCAGTTAATAGAATGAATACAACATGCTAGACAGACAGCTCCGACAAGCTAACGGGACATGTTCGTCTAAATGAACACCCTCTGTTAATTGAAAAGAATAATAAAATCCAAAGCTGTATGCCAAAACAAACAAATGGCTCTAGTTTTCTTGGCTTTAATGATTCCAACGCTTGTTTTGATAATTGCCATCTCATTTCACAGCCAATTTAAGAGCTGGTTTCAATAAAAGCATGGCATGTTAAGTGTTTACTCTCCTCTTTTAAAAGGACGGTATGAATCATACCGAGTAGGGGAAAAGGGAACATTTTACGGGCTACTGCAGCAGGACAGTGCTGTTGTAAGGGAGACCGTGACCTTTAATATGTGTATGGTACGTAAACGTCACTCCTCTAGAAAAATCTAATTTAAATCCACAGCATACTGTACTGTGCACCTTTCCCATTCCAATGACTTTCTTTGAAACTGTATCCGTGCTTATACTATGTGTGGCGCAGTGGACTAGTGCGATGGTGTTCGGATCAGGGGAGCACAGGTTCAAACCCCACTGCAGTCAGCATGTCGTTGTGTCCCTGGGCAAGACACTTCACCCCAAATTGCTCCTGTGGGGATTGCCCACAGTATTGAGTATGTAAGTCGTCGCTTTGGATAAAAGCGTCTAACAAGTAACATGTAATGTAATACCATGGGCCTTTCTCATTTCTCTAACTCCCCTCCTCGACTCCTATCCTCGATACTTAGTCCCGCCCACAGGAGATGCGACCAGAGGAGCCGAGGAGGGGAACCGAGGAGAAAGGAGGGGAAGCAGCAGGCGGTTAGAGAAATGAGAACTGCTCTCCTCTGAGCGGTCATTTTAAAGAGACGTCCATTAATGATGACAGGAGGCACAGCAGCCCTCTGTCTGATGGACAGATGTGTTCATGACGACTTATATATTTACTTTAATTCATTCACAGTGCAGTATAATGATTTGTTCCGCTGCTCTCAGCTCCTCCGTTTCCACTTCCTCATTCTTCTCCGTCTCAAACATTCCTGACATTCCAGAATGCACGCTTTTATATATATATATATATATATATATATATATATATATATATATATATACACACACATACCAGTGTTTCCCCTAGGTTTACTGCTTTGGCAGGGTGCTGTCTGAGCAGGGGGGGGGGGGGGTGGTATTGGGATTTTTTTTTTTAATCCGCAGCATCACTGTTTCTTAGGGTCAAGAACAATACACTCACAACCGAACATGAAGGCATTTAGTTTATTTAATAAAAGAGCACATGTTCAATGTGAAAAGTGACCTAAGATATAGATTGGTTGCAATTTGATGCTATATAAATATAAATTAAAAAAAAATTATAAGCGCCCCGCCAAGACAATGGTAGGGGAAACACTGCATACATACAACAGGCTACAGATGCGGGGACACACGCACACACACACATATATATATATATATATATATATATATATATATATTGTATATATTTATATAAATATATACAATTTCAGAATCAAACAGAGCACTCTCATAATAACGTAACACTATCAGAGACTGGATATATCGGGTCGCGATGAAAGCAGTTAATCAAATAATATCCAGGGGATGCATGCAGAGCTGTGATTGGCTGAGATAAGTCCGGCCGTGCGTCACGACTCTCTGAAACATCTCTGTTGCCGGAAATGCATCCACGAAGGAGCCGTGGAGGACTGTGGAGGACCCATCAGTGTATCCTCGGTTATAGCTCCTCCAGAGAGCCTCCTCGACGCTCGATCCTCGGTGCTCGAAGTGCATTTAGAGAAATGAGATGTCCTTCAACATGGCGCGCTGAAATTCATTTCCGGGTCACTATCGGAGGACCGAGGAGTGGAGGAGTGGAGGAGTCGAGGAGGGGGATTTGATTAAATGAGAAAGGCCCCATGTCTGGAACATTCAGTTATTTACTGCTTTTAAAGATTATCTCATTCTCAATTGTTTTACATCACTGCCAAACACCAAAAAAACACCAAAGCAACCTTAAAAAAAGTGAACTGTTTTTCCAAGTTAAGTATTTTACCTTTCCTCTCTGAAATCTCCTAAATATATGTCTAATGTAAGCGATGTTGTATTTTTGAACTTAGCTTTTCAACCATGGCTGTGTCTATCTGTGTTTTCCACATCACATGAAACCCAAGATCCTGTTATGGAAATGTATCCAATAGAAACATATATACCACTAAAGAGGAGAGAAAAGAAATCCAGCTAGCAGGAAATCACCCAGATAAACCCGCAGTCAATAACATTTGCCTTGATGTTATCACAGTGAGAAACGCAGAGGTTTTTGATACCACAAAGAAGAAGCTCCTCATTCACAAACATGATTTTGAACTTTGAACAGAACTGCAGATTGTATTCATCTCTTATTTTTATAATATGATGTCAGTAATGCCAAAAGGAAATGATTACAAGCTGTCCATTGTGTTACTACCAAAACAACTGATCTTATTTTCTCATTTAGTATGTCAAAAGTCATTTGATAAGTGTTAAACTCATGTAGGGGGGCATTGTCAGCTTGATGGCTTATATCTTTAAAATGCGTCATCTTAAAATAATAATGCACCTTGTAGAGTAGACGATTTCGGCAAAATCCTTTGTGTAGGCTTGCTAAAAAAACAACTGTGGAGTGGCGTAACATTATGTACTGATTTATATTGTATTTAATCTTAAGACACTTACTGTCATCTCCCAGTTTAGATCCATGATCACTGATCAGCTCTTCACCAACGTCAACAATTTGTTCACTATTTCTGCAGTTATCTTCTCTCCATTTGCGCAGCTTGTCTCTCATCTCTGTGGACAAAGTTGTTAAAGCACAGACTGTCAAATTGTATTGAGTTGCAATCTTCATCATGAAATTGTCTTGCCATTGAACACTGGAACAGTGCAATCCACGACTAAGGATGAAAAGGAAAACATGCTATAGTGTGGATTGATGTATTTTTAAATAATGTGTCCGTCATCAGAATGATGTGGATCTGAAATAACTGAAGCAAGTCAGACACCCCAACACCGAGAATCCATACATTTAGTTCAATTCATCGGACAAGTAGATAAGCAAATACACTTTCTAACCACTACGGTTATCTTTGTGTTACCAGGCTGAAGCAAGAGGATACAATTGCACTTTAATTACAATTGTGTTGTTATTACAATGCTCTACGTGTTTCTCAGAACCAGAAATCTATTGCGACGTGACATTAGCTTACTTATAGCTCACGTTAGCCTGAGGCATGACTGGCTAGCATGCTATATGCTATGTAATAAGGTAGTCAGCTGGAAACAGATATACCCCGCTTTCTTCGTGATATTGAACGGTACTTTGGCACCGTCTACAACTTAGTTATAAGTGGCGGAGATTAAGCTGTACAGTATGGGTCTACTGTACGGATAAATGCATTAGCTATTCTGGCTGATAGCATAAGCTAACTCTTTACACGCCGACTTGTTAGCTCGTATTTTCAGTATTTTTCTTCGAAAGAAGAATACCAAGTAAACACCGAATGCTTTCATAAATAAATATGCATGTCTCAATGACACTTGAAGAGAATGTATTTTATTGTTGTGTCTTACCTTCCCAGCCCACATCGTACATTTCTGATACAGACGCCATCTTTTCTCTTTTGACAACAGACGCCGTGCCTACGTCATGGCTTACCAGCAGTGGACGTACAATTTATATTGAGGTAAAACAATTGTCATTTATTTTGAGTGTGATGATGATAACAGCCTACGTTTTTTCATTTGACGAGGAGCATCTTATTTTTTATAGACACAATTCCTTCAATTTATTCAAAGGTGTTTGTATCAAGAAGGCTCACATACAATTATTATTATTTTGTATTTGATTTTACTGTAATATTATTATTATTACTATGTTTATTATTATTATTGTTGTTTTTGTTATAATAATAATAATGATAATTATTATTATTATTATTTGTATTATTTATACTACCTTTAAGTGTAGTAATGTTTATTCTTTCTTTATAGTTGAAATGCTATAGCTCATCGTTTACACTTTTATATTCAGTATGTCCTGTTATTTTACTAATCTTTTTAAAGATTTTACTAATATCAGAATCAGAATAACTTTATTTGTCCCCAAGAGGGGACATTTACATTTGTTACAACAGAAAAGAGCCAAGGAGAGCTTAATATTAACTAAGAAGCTAAGAAAACTAATTTAAGATAATAAAAAAAAAAAAAGTACACAATTTAGAACAATACAGCAATATTGTAATGAATACTATTTTTATTTGCGACAAACATAGTGTCCTATTTTATAATGGTATTACTGATTGATTGATTTATAAAGTGTACACACTGATTTGATTATTGATACATTGACACTTTTTGCATTCGGGTTAAAAACTGGTGATTTTGACTTTCAGGCTCAAATAGCACATTTTCTGGTTCAAGCACAGGGCTAATGTAATTTCAACATGCTGCAAACCTACATTTTCCTAATGCAGTGTGATGGTTAGCAGATATGTACAATCCAGATGATGTTCCTCTCATGCTCCATTTCCAATTTTATTTAATCCACCTATTAAGTATTAGATAGGACAGTCTGCTGAGCCTAATCTATCAGTTTCATAGAAAACATCAAATGTGCTTTCCAAGCACAACTGAACATTATATCCTGATTTCCCCCAGGAGCCTCTGTGAATCTCATCCCCTCGCTGTATGCTTGCTTACACACTTCTCTCTTACCACATTACACACTTGTTGATGTGGACTCAGCAGAAACCTGCTTACATAGACATTTCCGAGATCTGATGTCATATCCAGTACCATGCATACTTTGTCGATGTGATATAGTGACAGGACAACAAGGAGAGGTTGTTATCCCTCTCAAGGACACTGACACTGTAATATAGCTTCATCAATAATGAGCAAGTGCACAAGGGAATAATGAAATGTCATCATCTCTGTCAGGGATGCAAATAATAACACTATGTACAGTTTAGGTTACGAATAAGCTTTGGCTTTGGGTGCACTTGTAATTTTCAAGTCTGCACATGGCAGTCGGTTGATTTGTGGTTGGGAGCCGAAATACCAAAGGAACCACATTAAAACAATGGCACACTGTCCTTTGGGGCAGAGGGCTTTCCCCTTGTCTGCCAAGGTGCCACTGAAGGCCGGGGGCCTAGCAGTGACCTGCAATAAACACCATGCAGTGGGTATGACCCTTGGGATTTCAGGGACATGATGCGGAAAGTGCTCTGTGAACAAGCTGTTCGTAACTTTGAGATGCAGCTGGATGTGGTGGTGAAAAAAAAACCTCTTCACATAAGGCGCCTGTTTAACTTGGAGCAGCCTTCTTGTACAGAAATGTCCCAATATGGGAGATGAATTGGGGCCATCTGAAAACCCAAATTGTGCGACTTGACTGGTGCCTACGTAGGTTTCCATGCAGATAGCCCCCTCATATGGCACACAGGACAAGCATATATATATTTTCCGTTTCGGTCTCCATGTATGAAAAATAGGAAGAAATATTCCAGTAGAAACACTTCACAGGAATTATATTTTGATTTTGATTCTGACAGAAGCAATCAGAGTTGGCAATCTCTAAAATGAACAGCTATGGACTGAAAATTGAGGTGTCTGAAGTGCTCTCTGCGGTTTTACAAATAGTTCTTGTTCCATCTAGGTTTTCTTTCTCGTTGGTGTTGTACAGTCAGTTGCGGAAAATGAAGACAGATGCAATTAGCGCCGATGTTTGGACTCGGCCTTCTGGAGCCGCGCGGCACTGTGTTTGCTTTGAAATCTGATTAGGTCCCCTGTCTGAGCAAGTTGCTTTCACCTCGCTGCGAATAACTCCGTACAGATGACTCCGGCACGCTTTGCCTCTGATGGAGTCCCTCTATTGCACCTTTGACCTCGCCCATATCCTGAGTGAGAGGCCCTGAGCGGGAAATTATGGCACATCACACAATTAGACTTCCTAACCAACCTGCCGTTCTCTCTCTCGGCTTCCGTGCCAAGAACAATATTCAGCCCTGTGTCGGAGCAGCGCCACGCTGGTTATTGATGTTGCTCACATGGTACGGAGCTTAGGATGTATTGCTCCCCTCACACCCCAGGTAGTGGCGCGATCGCGTGTGGATTGGAGTATTACCGCATGTAGTGTATTAAGTATAGCGAGATTGGGTTAATAGCAAATTCTCATTGAATTCAACAAGGTTTGAACCTCACCATGCATGAAATTACCTCAAAGAAGTTCCTTGTAGGTGATGGCATTTATCATGACAAGTAGAATGTGATAAACTCATCCCTACAAGCTGTGATGAGCATTGATTTCCACATGAACACATTCCAGTGCTCCTCCTGGAATTTATTACAGTAAAAGGATTTCATATTTGCGCCTAATCTTGCATAACCCTCATGCAGTCTTATTCAATTGAAACTTTGATCTCTAAGAGAGTATTTGGCAGCGAAGTGACAATTTTGACACCTCCGAGCCAAATATTGAGATTTCTTTCCGTCTCCTACCCAAGAATCACATCATCTCCATTCTAAATTGCAGCAGCTGTTGAAGTTCCTTCATTGCAGCACTATGTTTTGCATGATTCCAACTTGATTAATAAATCTCTTCAACAACCTCTCAGGGGGTCCAAGCTGAGGTTTGACATACAAAGAAGTCATGGCTTATGTTCAACTGCTCTTTCCATGGTTTTATTCAAAGGCCTCCAATTAGCTACATAAACGATTACACACATTTTAAGTTCACGGGAAGAGGAATACTCAAATCCCTTCCAAAAAACAGTAATTTACCAGCATCATCTTTTTTCTTCTGGTAAGAATGTTCGTGACTGTACATTTGGAGATTGCACTATGTTCTCTGTCTTGCTTTGAAAGAAAATTGCAGAAGAAAAGTGAAGTTGTGTATTACGAGAAGAGCTAGGAAGCATTAGAGGGGTCACATATTGATGGACTCCCCTGTGTGCATTCTGTAATAATGTGTGAGAGTACAAGTCACTCCTTGTTTATGCAGCAGCAGACATATGTCGGGCAGATGTTCTGCCATGCTTGGTGCCATTGGGTGATCACTGGAAGATCTTTATAAAGTTGTTTTCTGGTCGGTCAATAACCTTCATCCCATCGCCATCCAATGTGACAGTGCTGAAGTCAGCACTGGGCTCCGAGTCAGGAGTGTTGGCTGCTGATTTATAACCTGACACGCACTCGGGGCGAGGTGATGCATATCTAAAAAGTGTACAAAAGGAATCATTGAAATTCATATGAGATCCTTGGAATCCTGATTCGAAACGGGGATGCTTGGCTTTGCAACATGCAGCGGCGAGTCGTTCATCTTCAGGTCTTATTGATTTATTTTTTGACAGATATTAGTGCGAGGCCAGTGGTGGGTGTCTCTGGCAGTGTAATCTCTCCCTCTCTTTTGGATCCAGTTGTTGACCAAGAAAGCTTTCAGGGAACTGGAGAGCTGAGGTTTTTCATGGAATATTTGGCCCATCAATCCAACGCCCTTTGAGTTGATCCCATTAAGGCCACGAGTATTTTCTGCAAGACAAACATGAAGGATAACTGTTTAGCATGCTGACATGTGTTGGTGGTCTTGACAGCATCCCTGTGTTAATCCTGCGTATGGGGTGCGCCATCACTGCTTTGATTTAAAGAGACAGAAATGTGTTTTTTGATAGCCCAAACCTCCTTTTTTTCTCGCCTGGCTGGGGATTCTGGGAGTTGCTGGGAACAAATCATTAGTTTCAGTCACAATGTTGGTTGGGTTGACTGAAAAGCACATTGGCAGGAGGAGATTACGAAGTTGCAGAAGCATCGCCAAGTCCTAGTTATGTTAGAGAGCAGACCACCGTGAACTGTATCCATACATCTGACAAACAACAATCAGTTTGCAGTAATCACATTGCCTTGGCTTTAATGGAGCAGTTTGACGTCTTTGGGAAATGTGCTCATTTCCTTTCTTGCCGAAACTTGGGGAAACAGCTAAACTTGCTCGATCCAAAAGTAATAAAACCCGCCCTCCAAGCACCTGAAAAAGATCAACACATTATATCTTGTTTGCAGGGGGATACATTGGGATTTGTAAGGTTGGGTATGGAAACCATTGGCCATGTGGTCTGGAAGTGGCTTTGTCAACGGAATCGTTTCTGGACAGAGATGTTGTTTTTTTATTTTGTTAAAGAAATATTCTATTCACCTCAATAATCGGTTAATTGGGTGAATCAACTCCTTAAATCTGAAGCACTGTGAACTGTATATGCCCTAACTCAAATACATTGTTATATTATACATTTATATAAATATATTTGCACTGACGCATCTATACTGCTTAATTTGGAATATATCATGTTTTTTTTAGGATTCTACAATCTGTTGCAATATTTTCTATTTATTTTATTTTGGATGTAATGCATGCAAACAGCAAAACTCCTTTTTGTGCAATTCATCATTAATATCTTAATACTCATACACCACTTTTATTATTCATTATCAAATACTCTCACAAAACCCAATTACCCCCACAATGAATACAATGTTCTTATTCTGATGATTGAATATAAATCTACTTAAATCACCAGAAAACATTTTTATATTGAAAATAAAATATGTACCAACAGCTTTGATGGTGCTCGACTAATCCACTTCCTAAAGACTATTTAAACTTAAAATCTGTGTCTTATTGCTTACCTGTTTGTTGTGCATAAAAGCAGGTTAATAGAGCCACTGTAAAACCACATTGCCACGTCAGAGGATTTAAATAATGAAGTTTGTGCCCCATGCGTACATTCTGCACAGCCCCTCTTTCCATTTGGAGCCATGCTTATCGATCCCACTGTGTGTAATGAGCTGTGTAATGGCCACAGTTATTTAATAAAGTTAAAGAAAGTAGCCTTCATTTGTTTGTTTAGCGTGAGTTTGTCTGCAAGCATCATGGGATTAAGATAGCTGATACTCAAGATATTACTGAGTGTCCAGCAGGAAATTGCCTGGATCCATCCCTCTGAATTACTTTATTGTTTGTTTCCATCACCCCCTGCAGATTTTCCCAAATCGCTGCAATGTTGTGTTTGGCTTTGCTTTTCTCTAAGGGGACGGATAAGCAAGTTGGCACAAAACCCTTTGAAAAAAACATTGTTTGTGCATAGTTCAGGCCTTAATGTGGCTCCAGGATTGTTGGGTTTGCAGATTTTAATATGCACTCCACAAACACTCCTGAATATCTGAGACTTATATTAGCAACCGTTATACAAATCAAAGGCTTAATACAGATAGACGATCACAATATTAAAGGGGCCATATTGAGCTTTTTGGGTTTTCCCTTTCCTGTTGTGTGTCATATAGACTTTTGTGCATGCATGGTCTGCAAAGGCTAAAATCCCTGTGTTTCCTCCAGAGGGAGTTTCTCTACAACACACTCCCCCCCTGCCTGATAAGCCTCCATTGGACTTCTTTGTTTACTTCATAGGGACATCACTATGTAACACTTGCGCTTCGATTGGCTAGCTTGACAACACATTGTACGTGATAAGGGACATCTCTCAAGTGGTTGACTAATCTCCAAGAGCTGGCCAGCTAACCAATGGGCTCCTGGTTTCAGACAGAGGGTGAAAAGAGGTTCTGCAGCACATGTATGAGAACAATAAAGCACTTTTGAACATTAAAGCATGGAAACATGTCACAGTATAATGCAGAAAATACAAATATGAACCTGAAAATTAGCATAATAGCATAAGTAAACACACTGCATATTATTTAAAGGATAAGGTTTTTGCACAGTGAATAATCAGAGTCAAGTCTGTATTTGACATGTTTTAGGATGTAATATGCAAAACAACAGATGTCTGGAAAGAAAGCTGAACAAAATCAGAAGAAGGGAAATGTAAATGTTTTTTCAAAAATACTATCTCAAGATTGTCTGGTCAAAACAAGAGAAACCAAAGCAGTTTGGCCTTGACATCAGTGTTTAAAACACATGCTTTCATGTCATTTTGTATTTATACTTGTGGTGTTTAACCTATATAAGAATGCTTATTGGCTTTGGTGAAGATTCTTCCCACCGCTTCCTAATTTAATATTGAGTAATAACATGTATTATTGCCTGCACATAAAATCCAAATCAAACTACACTGAACATTGACGACATCGTGCATGTGTTTATGTTACACAGAGGAGCAATTATTTCGTTATGATCATTTCGCACAAAAGTAAAGTTGGAAGGACACAAACCGTTTTTCTGCTTGGTAAGGGACTTTGCACAAATGATTGATGCGTTCAGGAGGGTTGAAACATAGCTTAGCCCCTCCCCAGTGTTAATGATGTTTTCTTTAAATCCTCCAAAACTAAGACTCAGAATATTATTATTTTAATATATAAGATATTTAACTTGCATTGTTTAAAACACTTATCTTGTCCAAAAGTGTTTCCTAATTTAATCACTGATATATTATCACCATTATATTAGACGACTTATATAAAACATCCTGAAGTGTTCAAATGCATCACCAATATACACATTATTAACAGTCGAGTGCTGTAGGCCAATATATAAATAAATAGAGTGGTGTATGAATGAATCCCAAAACCAGGACATTTGTTTGTATTTTACCGCTTCTGATTCCCTTGTCTCGAAGACTAACAAAATATTTGTGGTTTACAAAAGCTGAAGAGATTCTCCCGTTTTGTTCTACGACATGAAAATAAAAACTCTATTTGTGAATGTCTCAAGCTTCTATGTATCTTAAAAACAGCCGTTGCTAACAAAGGACTAAATGAGACGGAACATCATCACGTCAAACATTAGCCACATTTAGCTTAGCGGAGGTAAAGTGAAGTCATACAACTATATGACTTCGGGGTTGGCCTCCAAAACGATATCATCCCTACGTATCTGTCTCTCTATAGAAACAAAGCATTTGTTCTAAATCATACTTAAAATGAAAATACTCAGCAGGAATTCAGAAGTGACAGAACAATATACACACACACAGAAAGATCACATAAACTTAAAGAAATGCATATTTTAGGTGCTCACATTAGTGATTGAAAACTGTAATAAAAACAACAAGAACAGAGGAAGCATTTCATTGTGACCTTATAAAGCTAAAGGTAGCAGCAGCCAAACTGGCTGGAGCTTTTCATTATATGAATTGAATGATCTAATAGAGACATATTCCTAAATGGTACTTGTTGCCAAACTGGCCAAATCATTGTATGGGTGCCTCTTTTTACTGCAAAACCTTTCCTGAAATGATGCAGATGAAACAAAGAAGGCTTCAGCAGAGTAAGCGCTGTGTTTCCTCTCTTTTTTTTCATTTTAAGGGAGCTGCCACTGAGCCAGAGCGGACTGTGTCAGAAGCACCCAGTAAAACAGCAGCTGGCCACGGTGAGTGGTGTCTGTTTATGACTCATTTCTACCTGCCATCAGGCGGCGGGGAGAAGTAGGAATTGAAGAGAGAGAGCCCAGTGGTAACAAGGGAAGAATTGTGTGAAGACACAAGACAGTGGCGTGCGGTTGTCAGGAAAAAAAGGTACTAGTGAAGACTATTGGGAAATGGGCCATTCAGTGGCTGATATTGGCTGTTGTTGAGCACATGGGACACATGGGGCCCCTTTATGAGGTAGCTACTGAAGTAAAGGAGGAGAAAGGAGGATGTTCAGATGCACAGTGAAGACATTCTTACATTATGGAAAAGTCAAATGATTGGAAATGATCTGGTTGTTTTCATTCAAATTAAGCAGGCTTGTGAATGGGGCTTCAGCATGACTGTATTTGGCTCCTGGGAAAAAGTCGTTCACAGTCACATAAAGGCTTTTAGAAAAAAGGAAGATGTGTGGTGTCTGGAGCCTGGAGGGAAGCCTTTGTGTTCAAATGTAACTAAACCTTCAATTGCATTTGATTCGATAAATGAATTGTTTCACAACACTACAAGGAAATTATAGGAATTTTGAAAGGTCTACAAGTCATGTGTCCATGAAGCAACAAAAAAAAGTCCATACATGCTCAAGAAGGAAAGGTTAGGCTGACTGGATGTGTCAGAACTTTCTCCAATTAAACAAAGATAAAACTGAGGTAATGGTTTTTGGAGCCAAGGCAGAAGGTATAAAAGTTAGCGCTGAGCTTCAGTCTGTAATGTTCAAAACAACAGATAAAGCCAGAAATCTAGGTGTAGTCATGGACTCTGACCTGAGTTTCAACAGTCACATTAAAACAGTTACTAAATCAGCCTACTATCACCTAAAGAATATATCTAGGATTAAAAGACTAATGTCACAGCAGGATTTGGAAAAACTTGTCCATGCTTTTATCTTCAGTAGACTGGACTACTACAATGGTGTCTTTACAGGTCTCACTAAAAGATCTAAAAGAAAGTGGATCACATCACTCCTGTTCTGAAGTCTTTACACTGGCTTCCTGTCTGTCAAAGAATAGATTTCAAAATACTGCTGCTGGTTTATAAAGCTTTGAATGGTTTAGGCCCAAAATACATTTCTGACCTACTGCTAAATTATGAACCATCCAGAACTCTCAGGTCTTCAGGGTCAGAACTAAACATGGTAAAGCAGCGTTCAGTTATTATGCTCCAAATATCTGGAACAAACTCCTTTTTTTTTTTTGCCGCTGCTTTTAATTGAACTATTCACATCTTAAACTGCACTGTAACTTTTATCCATGTATTTTTTCTTTTAATGTTTATTTTATTATCTCTTCTTTTCAATGACTGATTTTAAATGCCATTTTCTTAATGTCTTTCATTTTTTGTAAAGCACTTTGAATTGCCTTGTGTTGAAAGGTGCTATATAAATAAACTTGCCTTGCCTTGCCTAGTTCTCGGTGAAACTTAGGCCAATTCTCTATAACAGAAAGCTGGATATTTACTGTCATTGTATTTATTATCTTAAACACTTAACTGACCTGCTTGTCATAACAACAAAGGATTTATTATTAATAATATTAATACTAATATTAAAGGAGGGGTAGGTAAGTTTGAGAAACCGGCTCGAGATACACTTTTTGTCATATTCCATGGAATGCTCTTAATATCCTGATAGCAATGCATATTCTAAGTGCTTTGAAAAAAAATCCATAAAAAAAAATCATCTGTGGAAGCCGTAATACTGTAAAAACTACAACCAATTATTTTAGCCGGGCCGGCTAAAATAACTGGTTGGCCGACCTGTCTGTCAGCCTTCAATCTCGTGCACACACACACACACACACGTGCACTTGCGCGCGCCGTCATTGTATTGCGTGTGTTTCCCGTGAGCTCCTCGGTCAGTCCTCCTGCAGCGGCTCAGTCCTCCTGAGCTCTGCAGCAGGACGCGTTCACCATGGCAGAGTTTGCTTCAACATCGCCTACAGGTCGCAAAATAAGAACTGTAATGCAGCAAATTATGAAGAAAAAGAAAGTGGGAACTAGGAGAAGTCAAACCAGAGTCAATATCGGAGTTGCTTTTCAACGATGGAGCACACCGGGCCGGAGCTGACGCCATGCTCGACTCTTTTTCTCTTGGACTGTTGTGAGCTTATATGTGGTTCTGGGTACCGGTCGCGTATCTTCCAGACACAGCAACTGGGAATAATCACTCTGTGACCCTGTCCCAGGGCTCCATATTGCCACACAACACATTGTCTGTATGCAGCATAGCTGAACTGTATGTTGCTCTCCCCTGTGTGTCCCAATGTGTCACCGATAATAACAAACAAACGCTAGGTAGCATAGCATTTATATTTACTCATTTAGCAGACGCTGTCTAGCGTAGCTAGGTAATTAGGTACTGTATTTCGTTCGTCGACAAACATGATAGATGAATACGCTAAATATTTCAAATAAACATTCAAAACCAACTTGGGCTGTGTAGTATTGATAACCTTTTTTTTGCCTGATATGTAACGTTACGTTCTAAGGATAGAGGGTGTCGTTTTTCTCATATTGATATTCTGAATAATCTGTGCTGTTGTATTTGCTGTAAAGTGTCCCTACTGTAGGCTATTTTTATTATATGTACAGCACTTTGGCTCGATCAAAAATCGTTTATAAATGTGCTATATAAATAAAACTTGATTTGATTTGGTTACCGCAGCCTGCTCTCCTCAGCTAGACGTAACATTTGTAATATATTTTCACAAAACAAACATGCTAGCTTCAAAAATATAAGCACTGACAATAACTTTATTATACATTTGTTTTACATTCATTATCATGATCTTGTGCGCGTTCATGTGTGTTGGAGGAGGTGCTCTGTAGGAAGTAGGGCGGATTCTTTTCGGCTGTGTACTTTAGAATTTTTGTGCACTCGAGGCTGTTTCTCAAACTTACCTACCCCTCCTTTAAGTCCCTCAAAATGTAAAACTGTCCTTATATTAAAGAATCATACACTGTATTTATATAGACCCCCCTAACCAATAACTGTATTAACATGTTATATTAACACATAAACAGTGTTTCTCATAAAGAAACAAAGATTTATTTTATTTTATTGTATTGCATGTTTCATATCAGCATCATAACGTCTTGTTTTACTGTATTTCTTGATGAGAATGTGAGAATGTCGCTGATTGGTCAGTGCCGCCTTAACCCAGCAGTGACATACATCCGTTTCCTTTTCACCGGAGCAAAGATGGCGGAATACGACCTCACCACCAAAATTGCCCACTTTTTGGACCGTCATCTCGTTTTTCCTCTGCTAGAGTTCCTTTCTGTCAAAGAGGTAAGAACTTTACTATCACTTAAACTTTCCGTTACATTTTTTTGTTATTTTACGAAACTATAAACGGCGTTTGAATGGGTTTTAACGCCATGTGCGCCTAAGAGGTAGTCATGTTTTATCTTGCTGTGTAAAGAAGCCACATTTAACCGGAGTAGAGCCGGAAGTGCAGCTCGCTGTCTTCAAAATAAAAGCGGTAAAACACGTCACAGACAAAAACAGTAACTGTTGAGGAAAACAGAACACAATAAATTGGATAACGATGCTTTAGCATTAAGATGGAAGCATGAGGTGTATTACAATTCAATAATACAGCAACAAATAATGAATGTAATATGTAATGTAAAAATAATATTTGTTTACGTTGAAAAAAACTATCGGAAGTGCTTCATTGACTGTGATTAACTTTACAATGGTGGCGTCAACCACGCGCTATTTCAGATTCAGATGATTCTAGAACTGTGCCTATTGTTAAACTCAGAGTTTACGTTAATAGCATAGTACATACGTTGTACACAACTGTTTGGTGATTCATAACCATACACATGATCACTCTGCAACTTAGCTGTCCATGTTGTTTCCGCCGCCAATGTTGTTCCTTATTTACAGTGAAATAAAACAGCCATAGCTGAGCCTTGGAAGCTGAAAAGAGTAGTTCATTTCCTATAACAGCATAACATACTTATTAGGGCTTATCGCGTAACACTGTAAACATGTATTAACACTATTTAGGAAAATATAAACAACTATTAGCGCCAGCAGACACTGCCTGTTTCGCATTAGCGTTAGCCATCTAAGCTAACCTTTAGCTTGAAAGCTAACAATGTTGCTTACATTTGCATATGTGGCTAGCAGTGACTTCACACTAATGTTAGCCGGTATTCCATTTGTTGTAACTTTTATATTATAATAATATTGTACACAAACACCCCTCCTCACCTCTGTTTTTCTACTGTCCATGTTCATTAGATTTACAATGAGCAGGAGCTGCTTCATGGAAAACTGGACCTCCTCAGTGACACCAACATGGTGGACTTCGCCATGGATGTGTACAGAAGCCTTTTTTCTGAGAAGGACATACCCCCAAGTAAGTGTTTAGGCTTATTTAATACACACTCCACATCTGTATTTATCAACTAATAACACACACGCACACAACCATATTAACATTGCTTCATAGAACACATAAAGGGCTCTACACCAATCACTCTATTGAGAATTGATTTAGCAGTAAACATGTTTCCCAGTGTTTTCTGTACTTGAGCGCAGACTATATGGTGATGCTGTAGCTAATAACTTTCTCTGTGTCAGCCCTAAAGGAGAAGAGGACAGAGGTGGTGGCCCAGCTGAAGCAGCTGCAGTCAGAGACTGAGCCCATTGTGAAAATGTTTGAGGACCCGGAGACAACAAGGCAGATGCAGTCCACCAGGTAAAGCCTGTTTTATATTTGAATCAAGACTAGTGTCTTTTTTTTTATCTTTATGTAATCAATATCCTAAAATAGCTTTTTAGTAAAGCCATGGCTCGTTCACACCAGATTCAAAGCCAATTTTTTCGCACTTTATGATAACATGTAAAGTCATTGCAAAGATGCACATTTGTGTCTGCCAACGCAAATGATTTGACAATGCATTAATTCCAATGTTTTACCTACCAGTAGTTATTGAGCAATTGTTTGTATAGGTTTAACTCAATACAAACCAGTATCTAGATGGCGATAAGCCCTGCCCACTCTGGCGCGTCTAGTTTGAGTGGTGTGAGTTAAGAAATAATGCCGCGGTCAAACTCAAGCAAGTAATGGAGGCCACATTGCTCTTTGATTCGGTGTGAACGCACCATTAGTGATGTTGTAAATTCTATGTTATGGTCTTACATTTCGTGATTCTAAAACCTGTTATTTGAATTGCTAGACTGCATAGCAGAATTCTAGAGGGTTTTCATAAAGTCCATGGAACTGCATATTCAATGAAATATGTATTGAGTCTTTTCAGGGGTTTTGTGAGAAAAGGCAGATGCAAGACGTTGTGGTTAGCCTTATTAAGACTATATGGTCGTCTACAGTGATTAAAATAGTGCGGTCACATTCGGTCTTCATCCTTTCTTTTGTTTCTTGGCTAGAGTGTGTACAGTTAATCAAAAGCATTTGCCATTTTCAGCTCTTTTCAGTTTATACCATTTCGTTATTTAGTTTTAGTTTGGCTGTGGATATGTGTTTATTTAAGACACAGATTTGTAGGAAATGTTTTGTGAGATTTGAAGCCTTGTAAAAGCAACATTGACTTAACAAATGTCTATGTTATTGTTAGTTTGCTGTCAGGACACATAAAGGAACTAAACCTCCTTTTTGAATGAGGAATCATATGTCTTAAGTTATGCATTTGTTTTTCTTCATTCCCTTGCATTTGTTAAACAATAGGAAACTCATCTGGGGTCAATGAAGAATTCTCTCTAAAGCTGAAGGACATGCAACGGGTTTAATTCCACCATTATAAGCTAAATTATACTTAATGCAGTGGCTTGTTTTAAACATAATTTCGGCATTAGAGAATCATACAATGATGCAAATGAGAAAAGGGTTGCTATTTGAACCCCAATGCATTGTCTGTTGTCAAATACACGCAAAGCCTTTTAGACGGTGAAAGGACTTAATGCGCCAAGTACTTTTATTGAACAGTTAGTTAATAGACCTGTATGCCTTAGAAGGCTTCATTTGAACTATTGAAGCCAGAAACAAAGCCAAGCCATGGTAATATGTTATTAAATCATGTTAGTATAATATCTATAAACAATCCGTCAATCACACACAGAGACCCACTCTGCGGATTATGATCACCATTGGGGTGATTTGTGTTTTCTTCTGTTTGGATTTGTCAAAGCATTAAAAACCACTTTTGGCTTTTTTGAGTCAACATGCTGCCCATGGCTTTCTGACTTCTTCATTGCAGAAGGTGGCAGTAATGCTGTGCAGACCTTTATTTTATAAACTGTTGCAACTTGTTGAACAGCCCAGCAGCTGACTCTCATCTAAATATCACAAAGCCAAATTCATATTCTTTTTTCAATTTGAAGACATTGTGGGAATAATATTTTGTGGATAAAACAAAAAAGGAAAGGAAAATAGATTTTTCAAAGCTGTGGTCAATGGCTCAGATAATTTATTATGATCTGTGTCCCCACAATGCACAGCAGGTTGACATTCCCTACTGCAGGGAAGTCAGCAAGGAGCTTACTTAGACCATCCTTCTATAACAACATACCCCTGAAATACCCTCCTTTTTATATCTTGTGATTTTACAACTCAATTAAAAAGACAAAACAATCTTTTTTTATTAAATTAACTTTCTTGAATCACTTCAACTCGTCAGTGCGTGAGTGTGGAAAAGTGGTTCAAATGTTGTTGAAAGGCTAAACGAACAAATATGGGTTGAAGCATAATATTTTCATGGATAAAAACATGTTGTGATTTTGGGTAGGGATAACATCTATCTGTTTTCAAGACTTTTTGTCTTGAAAGCTTTGCACTATTTGACTTCTTTTTTTTTAACAAGTTGAAAACAATATTGCACTGCCATCAAATACCATAATAATATAATATTCGTTGTATTAATAAAGCTTTATCTTTTCTGCAACTTTGCTGAAATATCTTGCTAAAATAGACATGGAAAAAAACCCACTGCGCCCCTTTCATATGTTTATTTAAAGAGGCCCTATTATGCTTTTAGGTGTTTTCCCTTTCCTTTGTTGTGTTATGTAGGTTTGTGTGCATGTAAATGGTCTGCAAAGGCTAAAATCCCTAAATCCCCTACATAGGGAACTTCTCTACTGCACACAATAAGAGAAAATGCATACCTTTTATTTTTATTTTGACTGGGCAGTACTGAAACATCTGTATTCCCTTTCCAGACCTAGCATGTCTCCATAGTAACCAAACCAAATGTAATAAACAGCCCATCACTCTGTGTTAAAAGTGAAATGGTGTTCATCTAAAAACATCTCTTGATTTTGACCAGAAGTGGAAACATGTACCTGGTTGTGGACTCCAAACACCAGGATGTCATTCAAATGGCAATTCAAGCTCAACGGCCTCTAACTGCAGGAACTGTCTTTCTTTTTTCTTGCAGAGATGGACGAATGCTCTTTGACTATTTGGCAGAGAAACATAACGTAAGTTGGCCCGATCTGCTGACATCTCACTTCTCCACTGCATTTCCCATGGCTGTTGTTTGAACCCACGGTTGTTTCAAGGGGGGCGATGTGGGAGGGGCAGGGCGAGCAGGGAAATGCAGAGTTACTTCCCAAAACCCTTAACTCATTTTCGGGGTTTGTATGGCTTGCACAAATCCTGCGGACATTTACATTCTGTGGTGAATCGTCAAGAATAAACGGAGGAGCTCGAGACCCGTGGACGGAGCCGCAAGAATGCCGGAGGTTCTATATTTACCGTGATGTTTGGCTTCCTCCCCTCCCCTCCGTCGGTCCCCTCCCACTCCGGTATCCCGCTGACCTGCAGACTGTCCTCAGTGCACCTCACGCTGTGGGAAAGGCTTGGGCGTTACACTGAATCTTTAGTGAATGGCCTGACGTCAGTGCAGTAAGATACTGGACAGCAGGAAGGACAGTTAAATATAGTAGGCCTGAAAGGATTCAGTTCGCCTGACCACTTTGTGCCAGTTTTGTCACAAAAGTGAAATATTATCTAGCCATTCATGGCGAAATACCACTGACACGCTATAGCAGTGTTTACTCGACATTCATTTGGAAGTGGTGTGCCACAACATCCAGAAAGAAAAAAGTTAGTGCTACAAATATAAATGAAAATAAAATTTGTTTTGCACTTCAGTTATGATCTAAAATATATTTGATGTAGCCCAGATGTTTGAGAAGTGATCTTTTTACAATGGCAACTAAGGCTGAAACTACTGACTTATTATCACAAAATAGTCTTCACAGTTTTACTAAATCACGTGTAGTCTTTAAATGTTTTGTTCGACCAAAAGTCTGAATACCCCTAAATATTTAGTTGAGAGTAACCTTTATTTAAAGAAATTAAGGAAATGATCTCATTTGAGAGGGTGGAACAAGAAAATATTTGAATCAAATTTCAAAATAGTAAGCCTTTATTTTTCATTTGAAAATGTACCTAGCGTTTTAGCACTAACTGCAACATCTTTACCCTGGTACAACACATATATGACACCAAACTGGGATGTCCTTAGGCACCACAGCTGCATGAAATTACACAGCCCAATGTCCTATTTAAAAAAAGATGTATTGTATACTTGGTCTGACAACTTTTCCCATTTCCTGTGTTTGTGATATTGATACTCTCCTATTCCACTTGAAGTTTCGTCAGGAGTACTTGGACACGCTGTACAGATACGCCAAATTCCAGTACGAGTGTGGAAACTACTCCGGCGCTGCAGAGTACCTCTACTTCTTCCGCGTCTTGGTAAGTCTTTATCATTGTCGTTCAACAACAGTTCACCTTTTTAATAGTGATGTTTGGCTGACGACTGCACGCCTTAACAGAGTGTCTGTAGTATTTTATGACCTCCAATTTATATACTGGCTTAAGGCATTTCTCTGACATATTAAAAAAGAACATCACATTATGTTTGCCATATTGCTTTAATTTCTCAAAATGCCAATGCTTGCATAGAAGAGGAAAAGTACACTTAGAAGAAATTGAATGTGAAAAGCTTACGTCAGTGCCTATTCCATTCCCTGCACGTCTTTTGTATTGGGGGAGCCTGCTGCTCTAAGACTGGAGGAGGATATTTTACTAGGCCAAATGATCAGTGGTGGACTGCATAATCTGTCTGTAGTCTTCTCACGGGCGGGCCTCAGTAGACAGCTTATTGATTGGAGTGCTGTGGCCAGAGAGTCCCTCGTCACGACTTCTGGGCTTATGGAGTCCTTAAGTTATGCAAGGCATCTCTTAGTTAGCGTAGAGAGGGGTACACACATTTTGCAAGGGTTTTTTGTGCACATACTATATCTTCATTACACTAGTTCTTAATATTCTCCTTTTAAAAATAATTCAATTTGAGCTGGAGGAAAAAGACAACTTTATACAATATAGAGAGTTTGGTTATTTTCAAGATAATGCAAACCTGTGTTTTGCAGGGAAAGATAATCACAGTTCTGACAGAGTACTGTCACATACAAAGACTCCATGCTTCCTCTATAAACAAAGAGACTTGTTGCCTTTGTGTTTGCAGACCATTTGCATGCACAACAACCTATATTACACACCAGGAAAGGGAAAACACCAAAAACCATAACAGAATGTGAGGTTTTAATTGTGAAAGGGGTTGTGAACCTATCTTCTTGGCTTTCTCTTTCTGATTTTTAAACGACTCACGAAATGTTTAGCCTTCGTGAAGTGTGATTTACAGTTAAGCTTTATCATCTCATCTATGGTTTTATTTCATTATAAGAAAAGAGGCAAACTAAAGCAACATCCTTGCTGTAGTGAGTATTCTTCAGGCATGAAAATCACTCACCTTTCGGCGAAATTCGCCGTTTTGAAACAAATAGGTGACCTACGTGAATCGTGTAGATTCGATGAGAAAATATTTAAGGGGGGGAGGGGGGGGTAGGTTCAGAGGTGACGAGTGGAAGACGAGACCCAATCACTGCCGCTGCGTACCGTTACGGACTGCGGTCAACTCAGCCGTCTCTCACGTTCGCTTGGTCAAATCAGCAGCTCTTCATTTTTGAGTGCGCGATTAATAGCACCTTTACGGTAATCGCTGTAACTGCGGTCAACTCAGCCGTCTCTCGCATTTGCTTAGTCAAATGAGCAGTGCTTCATTTTTCAGTGCGCGATTAATAGCGTCTTTACGGTAATCGCCGAGAAGCGGCGCTGACGGTAGTACAAGAGCTTATGCCATATTTGATAAATCAATCAATGATATTTGATGAGGGATAAAATGATTTTTTGCCATAAGTTCTGAGTGAAAGTGGTACTGCTGGACAGAGTACTACTTGGACTACTCCCACAAGTACAATCAAGTACTTTTATCGTGTACTTTTTTAGTAATACCCTGTAAAACTCCCCTCCAGAGTACAATAATGT
>CALSBZ010044660.1:11122-22396 GCA_943591055.1 Gobionotothen gibberifrons | reverse complement strand
GAGATAAAATGATTATTTGCCATAAGTTCTCAGTGAAAGTGGTACTGTTGGACAGAGTACTACTTGGACTAATACCACACGTACAATCAAGTACTTTTATCGTGTACTTTTGGAGTAATACCCTGTCAAACTTCCCTCCAGAGTACAATAATGTATGTTTTCTGCCATCTTTGATGAGAGATAAAATGATTATTTGCCATAAGTTCTCAGTGAAAGTGGTACTGTTGGACAGAGTACTACTTGGACTAATACCACAAGTACAATCAAGTACTTTTATCGTGTACTTTTATCGTAATACCACTTTCACTGAGAACTTATGGCAAAAAATCTTTTTATCTCAAAAAGCATCAGATTGATGCTTTAAAATATGGAATATTCAAAATGTTCTTCCGGGGGAGCATGCCCCGGACCCCCCTAGAGGGATAATATCCTTCTCACCTTTTTCACCCCTGACCCGTTTTCATGCCTGATTCTTAGTGATTTTCTCCAGAGTAGCAGACATGTTGAGAAACAACTACCGTTTAGGTCCAAGGTACCTTCAAACGAGAAGTTTTCAGCAGGTTTTGATATGCAAAATGGCACATTTCCAATTGCTTTTAAGCACTGCGCCCCTGTAAGTGACGGGACATAAACACTTGTGTAATATAAAATGTAATGTCACTCTCTGTTCCGATGGAGTAAGTTGGAAGAAATTAGACCAAGAGGAAATAGTTTTGCTCCTAATTAAGGATAAATTCTGAGAAAAATAACCAAGACATTTGGAAATATAATATGTACCAGGGGCTAGGGCTGTACCCGAAGATTCGTTCGTTGGAGTACTATTCGGGTTTCAATTTCGTTATTTGGATATTCACGCTGCACTGCGGCTGCCAAATTGAATTGATTGAAAACTCCAATATCAAGGTAAGAGCTTGTGCCTCTTCAGGGGTGCCAACACTTAACCATACACGTTATCGTTTACTTTCTCCGTCTTTATATGTAGATATTACTTTTTCTCCGTTAATCTCCATCACGTTGTTTCCATAGCAACAACAACTTCCTGTCAACAGCGCTAACTCTCCTTCAAAAATAAAAGGTTATTTTGGGGAGGTCGAGATAAATCATATTGTTTGGTGGATGCAGTTTGAACCAGAGTAGCAGCATGGAGGTCGGATCGTCACCAAAATAAATAAATAAGTGGTCCGAAAAAGGTTAATGACAAAAAAAATACACATAGCCTTCCTCAGGCAGTGTCTTTGTACCGGGGACAGGAGACCCCCCCTTGATGAGAAACTGTAAGAAATGATCGGGGAATCCCTCCGGAGTGGAGTCATGACGACTGGATCTGAATTATTTGTTTGTATTTGGTGGTTTGTGTCCCAGCTGTCGATCAGCAACTATATATCCATAATCCACCAGTTAAAGGAAATACAACTAATGTGTTGTGTTACATTAGCTGTTCAATTGACCACATATGGTGTTCTTAGTTTCCATACCTCCTGTGTTTTACGAGAGACTTATCAACGGCATAACACATGATTAAACATGATGGTATATAAAACCATGCTCGTATCTCTACAACCTATATAAATGCAAAACGGCGTCAGTTTAAAGTAATTCTGTCCTCCTGCTTACCGCATCATTTATGAGAATACATTTAAGAGAACATAATCGAGGGGTGATCAATAACATTTCCGTATTTATTTATTTCTCCAAGTTATGTTTTTGTGTGCACTGAGGAGTCTCAAACAGGCGTTTGTTTAATCATTTTAAGATTGGGTTTAATCCATTTGTGAAAATGAATTCTTCATATATGATAAATGAGAGGTAACATTTTATTTAGGGTATTATTTCCACATATTTATCTCCATTCTTCCTTCTGCCAACGGTGTCGCAGTTTCTCGTCTCTCCCGTTTATGGGCTTAGTGCGTACGCATGGGTCAGAGTTTGCGTGGAGGACCGCACGTTTTCCCGTCAAGTTTGTTTTTTATAAATCGCAAACATTGCTTAGAAACTGGCGTACGCCATATTTTGAGCGTACGCACTGTTTATAAATGAGGCCCCTGGACTTTTCACACATTGACTATCACAACAACCAGTTACCAAGTGTGTGAACTTTACAGCATCTGAGGTTAGTATCCAAGGTGATTCCATCATTACTTATGCAAGCAGAAGCGCCTTGGTGGCGTCAATTGTAGCCTACTCTAAAGCTGCCTTCAAGGGCACATTGTAAGGCAACTTCAAGCTTGTAGCACCCCCCCTCCCCCGTTGGTTAGATTTTGGCCTCATTTAAAAATGAACCCAAATTATAGCGGAAATGTAGCTTTATTTTGACTCCTTTCGAAGACATCCAGTGTAAGTAAGTTCAAATCAACTGAATGCCCTATAATGACCAGTGGAACCAGCCTGCATTGTGAGTGCTTTCCAAGTGTCACTCACTTGTCCTCAAAGGAAGACTCCTCCTGCTTTTGTTTGTCTTTGATTCAGCATTTAGCTTTGCGGTGAAGCAAGGACTAATGCCAAAGTCAGCCCTGAGAGAATGGGCTAGAATAAGATCGACATTTTGTCTATTCATTAGAGAGAAAAACATTAAGACAACCTTTTTGTTCCCATTCTAATTGACATCTGATACTACACTGTTGTCTTTTGGATGTCACAGACTCTGGCTAGCCATGCACATTCATATGTCGGAGTGAAAAACTTGGCAGGCACTTGGAGCGATGATGAACCCTCTTCTCTACAAACAACCCTCTTAACCCAAAGCAGTTGGGTACTTCATATGATGGGTTTTTCACTGATCTGCTTAAATCTGCAGAAGGAAGAGTCACATCCGAGACAAGATGAAGGGTAATTCGCCCTAGCTTTCCACTTCCACGCCCTAAAAAACAAAAAAAAAGGCATTAAGGAAAGTCTTCGAAAGCTTTCAAGGGATATATCCCACTGTTCCAACAACAATTGTTTATGGCTTTGCAACTCAGTCTAACTAAAACCAAAATTGCTTTAATTGAGGTATGTTGTACAAAGTCCAACAGATTATTTTTTTCTTTTTACCCCTCAAATTGTTATACCCCTCATTTTAAGTTCCAGGCGGATCAGGCTTTGTAACTAGATATCTGTGTCTTACTCTTGACAATGCAAAAAGCTTTTTAGCCGAGGAAAAGGTAGAAATGGATTTCATTAGGAGTCTGTATACCGCTCTCCCCCTCCCGTCTTTAGTGGACCTCCCATCCTCACAGGCCCCTTGTCTGTCTTTCCCCCCCCCCCCTGTATGGGAGAGGTGAGGCTCCATAAAGTCATTTAACGTGGGAAACCCAGTCAATTAAACGAAGGAAGCCAGCCTTGCAAAATCCATGCCCCAGGTCTTGTTACAGTGCGGCCTAGCCCGAAAAGAGCAACTTATTCATATCATCACTTAATGCAGGGATTGAATGTTAAGAATAAAGATTGAGTATCCCGACGGATCCCCAGCACAGTCAATTTATTGTTGCTGGTCAGTCAGCGAAAATGTGCCCATTTCACAAACCAATGGAAACTTAAGGTAACTGCTGGAAAAACCCAGGTACTGAAACTTTTCTAGCGTGGCCACTAGTGAAAGCCAGACTGTGTGTTTGTGTGTGTGTGCGTGCGTGTGTGTAGAAAGCTGCCATAATGACCTGGAGGTCAGCCAAACGTAGCAGGCAGGGACTTCCAGGGGAGGGAAAAAAATAACAAACAAAACACTTTCACCAGATGAAACGCTGACCTTTCTACCGGCAGTGGAGACCATTTTTTTCTTCTTCTAGCTGTTACAATACTGATCATTCTTGTGACTTCTGCACTTTCATTTGTAATAGACCCAAGTTGTGCTCTGTGATCAAAGAAACTCTGTTACTCCACTGGATGGATGGAAACACCATGTTACTGTGTTCTGCTTTGGGGAAATACTAGGGGAGATTTCCCAAATATGTTCCCCTTACCTGCCACCGTCTCGTTAGTGGAAATGTTATCAGAGTGCAACTCAAACCCTCTATCTCCAAATAATCTCGCCAATTTGTGGGGTTCCAGCGGAAACCTGTTCTTTTTATAGTGTTTCCTCTGCTTGGACATCTGTCGTGTCTCACGGTCCACTTTAGCGGCTGTCCAACGGCTTACGGGGGCGTGTGGTTAGGATCTCGGTTTCTCTGGCCACTCAGCAGACACCCACCCTGACTTCCTGCTTGACTCATGTCTTTGCGTCTGGTGTTTGCCGTTATCGTGAACCATCGTGGCACAGAGTTTTCCTTGAACCATCGTGGCACAGAGTTTCCCATGAGCCCTAGGGTGTAGTCCAATGTCCACTACTTGCGAGTGATTGCCTCGGCTGAGGTTCAGAGGCATTCTCAACCTGTGTTCCATTACCCGATTCCCCTTTTTGTTTGTTTTAGACTGTTCTGGAAATCAGAAACAGTAGCCTGCAACTTTTTTTCAGAGTGATTATGCTCACAAAGATGTGTCTTGTTAGCGTCAGTTCATATTTCAGCCTAATTACCTTGTGATAACGACAGTTACCCAAGGTAATGGAGGGATATTATTGTAATTATCATTCTCAAGACTGATGGGGTCAAGCTTGCAAAGAAAAAGTTGAACAAAGCAAATCTCACTGGAAACATGTACTAATGTTTAATAGGTTTTTGTGCATGTAAATGGTCTGCAAAGGCTTAAATCCCAAAGTTCACATCAGAGGAAGTTTTTCTCCCACACACTCCCCACCCTGCCTGTAACGCCTCCATTGGACTCATTTGTTTACTTCAATAACATAGTGACATCACTATTTAACACTTGCAATTATATTGGCTATTGCTCCAACTCGTTGTACGTGATTGGCCTTTTCCATCAAAGCTTGTACTGTGCAGAGTTTTCTGCCATCCCTTTGTGAAGTGTTTCTGCACCTCCCATCAGAGGTCAGCTCATTTTTCAATTAATTTAAGTCATTTGCACACTTTTGGCTATTTCTGGTTTGTAATGTAGGAGGATTAAAATATATGTTTTAATAAATCTGTTGATATTAATACAGTTTTCTTCTTTTTTGAAGTGTTATAGCATGCCGTGTTATGGCATGTGATCCTTTCTCATATCCATGAAAAAAATGTCTAGGGCCTCTGCCTCATCAGATTTGACTGTTATTTTCTATTGTGTATACCCTAACTTTATGGAAACTATCATTTTAAATTGTTGGAATCTTAACAGCAAACATGACAACACATGTGAAATGCTTGCTGCAACTAAGCCCATATAGTAAGTAACCTATCATGAATCTGTCATAGCTGATATGCCTTAAGGTTTGAGCCATCAGCATTACCCTGCCTACTAAACTTCACTGCAACCAAAATGTTTTACTACTAGCAAATCATTCAGACCACATTGTCACACACATGGTCCAAATGTGCCTTTTACTCTTATTTAACATTATGGTTAGCAGCTTCAATGCAACGTTTGTAGCATCTAAAAGTGCAGCAAATTTGCTTTTATTAAAAGCTTAACAGTCTTAATATTTTTCTGTCAAGTTCCATTCCCTTCGGATGACATACTTTAATCCATTTATCCAGTTCAGTAGTGCCACTGAAGCCAAACAAGCAGTGGCAAGCTCAAGCCCAGCGTCACTGTGTATGTCAACCAGTTGGAGTAAAATGTTTGTTTTAATGTTGTTTGCTTCAGGTTTTAATAATGCACTGTTTGTTCCAAAGGTCCCGGCTACAGACAGGAATGCCCTGAACTCCCTGTGGGGCAAGCTGGCCTCTGAGATCCTGATGCAGAACTGGGAGGCTGCCATGGAGGACCTCACCCGCCTGAGGGAGACTATCGATAACAACGTAAATGCCCCACTTCTCAGAATTTGATACCATATTTATATTACCCCTAACCCACACACACACACTTATCAGACTACTTAAGAATTTGGATTTTTAGTATGAAGTGGTTACAAGTTTGATTGATGACCATTTGGGAGAGTAGGGCTTGGTTTTATTGTGCCTTATGGGAGAATAGCTTTGGTTTTGTACTTTGTTTTCACCTTGCTTCTCTTCTAACCATAACCATGTCTATTTTCCTATCTTTGTCCTTTCCAGACTGTCACCTCCCCGCTCCAGGCCCTCCAGCAGAGGACATGGCTCATTCACTGGTCCCTCTTTGTCTTCTTCAACCACCCCAAGGGCAGAGACAATATCATTGAGCTCTTTCTGTATCAGCCACAGTAAGCACAATTTCTCATACATTTTCCTGTTTTAACCCTTTTAAGATTTTACATCCAGGAAATGTCGAGAAGAATACCAGGAAGCAGTTGTAAAGATAAGATCCCTTTCCACTAAACGATCGCAACATGAAAGGAATGGTTCTGTAGCCTGGTTGTACCATAAAGCTAAGTTTAAATCCATAGACTGTTATCTTTTCCTTTTGGCAAAATCTGCTCTGTGAATTCAAAAATATGCATGTCTGTGTGGTTAGTGTTGCTTCAAAGATCACAATGGTCGAGATTCTATCTATACTAAACCTGTATAAGGAAGATTTTTCTACCAAACAACAACAGCAAAGTAATGTTCAGACCTATTCCTGAAAATTGGCCTACATTGATTTGGCATAGTTATTGTTTTGGTCAATTCACCCAAAAGCTGCCACTTACTACTTCTGAGAGACTATACAGCAACTTTGAGTATTTCAACAAATGACCATCCTAACCCAAAATAGTTTTCTTCTGTGTTGGTAATAAGTCCATGTTTTGGACTTATTGGACATGTGAGCTGTATGTGTGTGGTTATGTATCTCTGTTTGTTGTCATTTGGTCCATATTGAATTGCATTGTAGCTAAATGGTAATTCTAAATGCTAAGATGAAAAGGTCAGTGATTGTTTTTTTTCTAATATTAAGTTGATTTAGAGAAAACCATTTGCTTTAATAACACATTTTCGGGTGTTGGGCTCCATCATGAACCCCGCTGGTATTTTTAAAGTGGTTTCAGAAGTGTGTGTTTTCGTGTGGTCTGTTTACTCTCCAAGTCGTGGAACGAGGCCATGTGTATCGCAGATCGGAAACTTTATACACTGCGTTAACATTTGCACACCGCCCATTCTGATGTCTTTGCTCCCTCCCCCCTGTTCTGATTGCAGGCTTGTATAATTGTACAGATGATTGGCCTCCACAGACAGTATGACAGGCGACCACAACACAGCGCACTCAAATGTCTGGTTCCCTGAATTTTACTCAGTTTTTAATTTTATTGCGCATGATTAAAGAGGCCTGCCCAATAATTACTCATGAAAAGCTCACCCAACCATCTGTGTGGACAAACTGAGGTAGTTTTGTGTGCTTTGCAGTTTCACAGTCTAGAAACCTCATGTTTTCCCCACTGAGGCTTGGCTCTTGTTTCCCATCTTTTGACCAGTACTTCCTTTGGCTGGAGTCGGTGACCAGCAGCTGGCCTTCAGCTTCATATATGACCTCCCTTACCCCTGCAGTCAGCAGATGTTGGTCCAAAAACTTGTTTGTGTAAAAACTTGTTTGTGTACTATATCTGACTTACTTGATAGTCATTGGTTCTGAAAAGCTTTCGTGTCAACAAACCCATAAAATGATGCCCATTAAGGTCACACAACACAATTTCATAAAATGTCGCTTTTTGGACCGCCATCGAAAAAAGAAAATGTTGTTATTCAGGGTGGACGTTGCTTAGGAAGTAGACTGGTCGTCCTCCAATAAGAAAGTCGATTTTCTTTTAACATAAGCCCCTGTAGTCAACATGTTTAGGTGTCCTTTGGCAAGATACTTTTTGTTGCTCTTGATGGCCTGGTCTATGGTTTGCAAATGTGTGTGAATCGCAAAAATAAACTATTCCTCATTTTACTGGAGACTGACCGGAACTCCATTACGGACCCCTGGTGGTGAACCACTGGTCTATATCACTCGCTTTATTGTTCAACGTGATTTTCTTTTATAAAATGGCCACAAAACGTGACCTTGTTGTACCCTGTCCCACTTCCTTCTATGTTCTCCCTCCACTCCCCCCCTCCCAACCCCCACACACACCTTTTTAACAGAATACATCTGAATTCATACTTGATTTCTTGGCTGCATGCTTCTGTAGCATCTTCAGCAAACCAGTGCAGTGACGCTTTTTGCCTCAAAACTCCAAAAAAGATGAAGTCCCCTAAGTGGAGTTGGGTGAATGCCCTGCAGATATGGTACAGTGACTCATGCAGGATCGCTTGCTATTGGAGCCCCCCCTAGAGAGTGAGTAGGTGTAAGTTAATCAGGAACACAGCACGGAGCATTGCGGTTTTCCACGGGAGTCAAGCAACTACAAAAGGAAGGAGGGAGGGAGAGGGAGTGCTCTTCTAAAACCAGAAACATGATGGCTTTGCCGAGCAGCCCACTGCTGTTTTTAGACTCTACATCACTACTGCCACAGGTCCCCCTGTCCCTTTAATTGTTTCAGCTAATTAAACTGCTGCCGGCTGTCTTTCTCTGAACACCATGTGTTCCTCCGGCCTCAGCTATAGGAGACATGAAGGGGCCCACTCCACTTCCTCTTTTCAGATCTAATTTGATCAATTTGGGGTTGGGTGGAGGGTAAAGTTCAAAGATGGATATTAAAAAACACTAAGGAGTTTTGGTGATACAGTTAATGTTGATGTTGATTGCCAGCTTGACAAGCAACATGGTGTGTGTTTGTGTGTGCAGACCTTACATGCTGTTTTTACAGAACCCTGTCTCCTCAGTTGGTGTGGGATTAGAGTCAGCCTGTTAGCAGCGTCCTGTCTCTTGTGTTCAGCCCTTAGCTAGTTGACCTGTGGTTGGAACATCAGTCCCTGATGGATTGTGTTTCAGCTACTGAGCAGGTCCCTGCTCACTGATCTATATCTTCTTGCCAGGGTTTCCTTTTCCTCCTCCCCTCTTGGTAGGACGCTAATGAAAGAGACGGCTTAAAGCTGGGACCCATGTCCAGAAGCGAGGGGTCCTGTCAGGACATTTATCTGTTTTAGCCGCAAAGGCTTCCCCTGTGTGCTAAATGCCAGGAGCCCAAAAGGCAGCCAAGATGTTCTATTATGTGTCCTTGTAAAGATCATGTCTTTGCTTACATCAGTAATTATCCTTCACTCTTTCCAGGTACCTCAATGCTATCCAGACTATGTGCCCACACATCCTGCGTTACCTGACCACAGCCATCATCACGAACAAGGATGTGCGCAAGCGTCGGCAGGTCCTGAAGGATTTGGTGAAGGTCATTCAGCAGGTATTACAATTTTTTTTTTTACAATGGCAACCAGATCTTTGCTTATAGGCCATACGTTAGAGGATGAGTAACAGTCTGACCATTACATTAGAAGGTTAAGGAACCAAAACTCAGTATAGAGTAAGAACCGAATCCAAAATGGGTCAGGGTTAGTGTTAGGGTTTTCCTGCGAGTAGGCATGTGACTGTTTTGTAACCCCTTAAATAACTGAAATCAAGAACAATTAACCTTAATCAATAAGCAGAACTGAAATCATTCAAATCTAAACGATACCCAAACCTAGTAAACCAATAGCATACTAGGGCTTCCCTTTTTTAAGCTCAGCTGGTGTATATAGGTTTTTGGTCCTAGCTCACAACACATTACTTCTGATGAATGTGCTACTGTACCAATGTCCTCTCCACCAGTGATGGTACCTACATCTGAGATCTGAGCACTGTCTTGGTGGGTAATCTAAATTGTTATATTTATTTAGCTTGTGTGCCCAGCAGGTGGTTTTTCCTCACTATCTAGTCATTACCTTCAACCAAACTAGGATTTATGATTTCCAGAGATGCACCGCCTCATAGATTGCCAGTCAAAACAGTCAGAAACTATTTGTGGTCGATTGGTTATACGCACATGCAGCATGATCGTTATCGATGTCAGTTATATATTTTTTATTTGGGAGGAAAAAAAACTCGGAATTGGCAAATATCTGAAACGGCATATCATATTTTAAATGAATGGCAAGAAAAGTTACAAATATCCACATCTAATTATTTATTTATTATGTTTATATTCGGATATTACACATTTTTATTTAATTGCACAATAAACATAAATTACATATTTATGCTGAAGTATACATCTACTTTATTAAACATTAAATTGTTACAATTCTAAGCTATAGAAGCTTTGATTAAGAAATAAATGTCTTGAGGCATAATACTTGATTATATAATATTGATTGATTTCTTTTTTTTCAGGAGTCTTACACCTACAAGGATCCTATTACAGAGTTTGTGGAGTGCCTGTACGTGAACTTTGACTTCGACAGTGCTCAGAAGAAACTCAGGGAGTGCGAGTCGGTGAGTAAGCACTTCTGTTCTGACCTTTTGCTACCAAGAAGAGAAGTCATGGTTTATTGTGGCTCTCCATGACTCAACAAAGGTCTCCTGAGGATTTCAGAACTTTTGCTGTAGAGCATCGCAGTAAACATTGTTAGTAATCGCATGATCTCTGTATGACCCTCTGTCTGATCAAACAGCGTTTTTTTTAATTCTGGACTTCTGCTTGGGTCCCGTTGAAACAGAACACTCATAGTCTGTGTCTCATACTATCAGATATAAAGCTCCTCTTGGAAACGGTGTGACTCAGGCTTCAGTCAGATTGGACTGTGGCCTTTAATTGAGGCTTGTAGCTAACAGTAAAAGCATTATAAGCAAGTCTCTGCAGACACTCTCTATAAGAGGGATATATGTCAAAGCACCGTCATTTCAAAGCGTTTATTTCAATTATTGGGTTGTACTGGCTTAATGTAACATGAACGTAAAAGTCCTCTTTGTATCTTCACTACAAAGATGAACACACAGAGAACACTGATCCATGATAAGTTATATGTAGAGCTCAGTGGAAAAACATAGTATGACAAATTGTTTTCAATTCTATTTCTATTAAAACTTCTGTGGCTATGATCTGTTAGTACAATATGTGTTAAAGAACAGTTCTGACACTCTTCTCATTCTAGATAGAGCTCAGTAGTAGTACATCCACATGCTATTTTGTAATTTGTTTAGGAAACAAATGGCACTTATAATACATGGGTCAAAAATGTATAGTGACAAACAATGTAAAGGAATGACATTGTTTGGTGTCACTAAGTTACTGTTATACAAGTGATCCATTTCATTTTCATTGTGTAGCATTACCTTCTACATATCCATACCAATGCATCTTAAACATTTTCTCTAATTCGTATAAATGATGTGTCAGTATAATGCAGTGCAATTCAACATCAGCCCAAACTACATACATACATACATACATACATACATACATACATACATACATAC
>CALSBZ010044660.1:0-11112 GCA_943591055.1 Gobionotothen gibberifrons | reverse complement strand
TACATACATACATACATACATACATACATACATACATACATACATACTAGGGGTCGACCGATTATCGGCCTGCGAGTGGAGCGTCGCAGTTTTTCAGGTTGATATGTGAAGCTCATTAGCTAGCCAACATGTATCTAGCAAATGTTTAGCAAAATATTAGAAGTGAGGCTACTAGACTAACGTTAGGTCTACTGTAATAGCCTCACTTTTAATAGTTTGCAAAACATTAGCTAACACTAGTGTTTTGCAGTTGCAAGCAGCTCATTGGGATGTTAGATAGACCGGCATTGTTTTGATATAATAAATTAAGCATTATTGTAAGTTAAGCATGTCAGCCTGCAGCCCCACTTCTTGACTCTAACTCATTGCATATGGCTGCACTAAAGAAAAGGGCACAGAGAGGAAACCAGTTGTAAGATGTTTAAAAGTTAAACATAATATATGCTTAAATGCATTTCTGATGAAATTTGACGTTGTTGCACCAGCATCCTTGATTTTAATATTAATAGTGTGCGGTCCTTTTGTTGGTGCCGCCGGCGTTTTGTTCGAATTTTTGTTCGAGCTAATTACAAGCGGTACAGCTGCAGGTGTGTCGCCATGGTGTTACCATGAGGTAGTAGAGGCGTGCACCTGCGTAATAAGGTTACCATGGCTACCATGAAACAAAGGAAGGACGCCCGTCAGACGTTTCAGAGTTTCCTCAATGTTAATACGCCAAAAATAGAAAACACAATGATTGTTCACGAGTCCCAAAACACGAGTCCAAGTCGAGTCCGAAGTCTTTTGAGCAGGAGTCCAAGTCAAGTCTGAAGTCTCTGTGTGCGACTCGAGTCCCCATCTCTGATAGAGTCTTCTAAAGTGTTGCCAAAATTGCTTTCTGTGCAACATATTTAGTCATATTGCAATGCAAGAGTTGCATTTCCATTCAGTTGGGTACATTGCGTGTACACAGTAACAAGAATGCCTCTACAGATACATGCTGTCACATTGATGGCATAAGTAGAACTTTCCTGATTCTAGAGCTGGTCTGGTGTTGTGCTATATGTATGTTTTGTGTAATAACTAGGGCTGTCAGTCGATTAAAATATTTAATCGCGATTAATCGCATGATGTCCATAGTTAATTGCGATACATCGCAAATCAATCGCACATTTTGTATCTGTTCTAAATGTACCTTAGAGGAATATTTTTAAAGTTTTTAATACTCTTATCAACATATGAGTAGACAAATATTCTTTATGCAAATGTTTGTTTATTATCATGACAAATATTCTCCTGAATATTCTCAACACAACAACCTGGAACCTCTCTCTTACACTCTCTCCCAACCCTGTCTACTTCTCTGCTCTGAGCCAGTTGCTCAAACAGACAAGCCTGTTTACAGTTGTCGGCGAAATGCCGCTCCTCTGTCTTCATCTTCAGTCAAAGCATGAGACTGAAGTTCCCACTGTGGGTCAAAATAATGCGCTGTGATGTGCAGTCGACACGTTGGATGCGATCCGAATTATCTCACACAGTCCATCGTCCTCCACAATGTTAATTGTCCTGCAAGCTGTAGCCACCGCCAACCATTTAGCTATCGCTGTTAAAAGCTTGCTGCTCGTAGACGCCGTGTCCAGGCGTCTCCCCGGCAAACGTTAACGCGTTAACTTGACAGCCCTAGTAAATACATTTTTGTTGTTCATCCTTTGCTCACAAACTGTAATTAGTTTTTTCCCAATGGACTTGATCATTTGGACCTAGAGAGGAATAAAAGACAATAGCCGTACTTTGCTGTACTTAGTTCCCGGCACTTAGTGCCGCGGCACTTAATACCCCAGGGCACTAAATACAGATAGCGTTCACACCGGAAATAAGTCCCTGGGGGACGTCACTTCTTCTTCTTCTGCTTTGGGTTTACTGGCAGGCCGCAAACAACTTCACGGCGTATACTGCCGCCGGAAGTCCCCGGAGTTGGGGACTGGCTTCAGTAGAAGCTGCTGGGACTCCCAGCAGCTTCTACTGAAGCCTTCCGAGTAAACGGCCAGAACGCCGACACCTCCTCATCTCCACCGCTCCCATGTTTTATTTCGTGTTGCCATAAGTTAGTCTCTCTGCGTTTCTGCGCGGGGCTAATGCTAATGCTAATAATGCTAATGCGAGGATAATAAAATGGCGGCTCTACAAAACATTTCAGACTTTGACGGGGCGTGGTTTGCAATCGCCCAGCCAATCAGAACTGGGGTACTTTTTTTCCACAGGAAAGTGCCTGCTCTCAGCAGGCGCTAAAAATGGGGTGATAAGTTCCCGGCACTTAGTTATTTTTTTGGTGTGAACGCAACATCAGGGGTACTAACGGAACTAAACGCGAAAAGTGTGAACGCGGCTAATACCCTGGGTTATTTGGCCCATTTATCTTGCATCTCGACAATAAACCTTCAAAATGAAAAACATCTGCCCTGATCAAATAGTTTTTTCCCAGGAGTAAATGTTTGTAAATCATGTCAGCGGTTTGCTGACAGTTCCGTTTCATTTTAAACTATGTTTTTTCATCTAATAGGAGTCTTTAGCTTCCCTAATCAGTGTTTAACAAATGAGGAAGTTGCAACAACTCACTGGAGAAGATTTGTTTTTACTTAGTCATACCCTCAAAAAAATCTGTTCCAAAATAAGATTTTTCCTGTTCAAAGCCCTCAAGGGGCCATATCCAAATGATGAAATTTACTATCAACAATATTAGAGTTGTATCCTATTTCAGCTAAAACATGACTCAAGCACTCAATCACTGACCTTGTTAAACACTTGCACGCACTTTTTGGCAACTCTCCGGGTTGGTCTTGACCTCGCCCCGTGGGGTTCTGTTTACAAAGACCCTACTGTGGTTGAAACAGATGCTCCTAACCAAACTACCTCTCAGGTCAGAGCCCAAGTTATTCCAGGTGCTTTTAACACTGGCTTACATGTCAGTCTTATCAGAGCATGTCCAGTAGGCACACACAACCTCCATTGACCTCATTCATTTCACAAGCAGATCTAGTGAGCTGGGTGGTTCCAAAACATTTTTAAAAGCACCTTTAATTCATTACCTGTGATGGTCTGCAAACATTTTCCACCAAAATGGTCTTGTTTGAAGTCAGTAATGCTGTTTCTTTCCCCCTTGAATTCACATGCAAGCTTTTAAAAAGCACATTATTTCAGTGGTCAGGGGAAGGTTTATGGACTGCGGAGTCATTAGGGTAAACGGATACCCCTTTGGGATGGGCTCTTGTCTTGATGAACATTTGTAATGCATCATTTCTGAGCCATTGGCAAGAGTGGCACACACATATATTAACTGATTGCTGTAATAGCAAGATATGGGTATTGTTTTCAGCTCTCCTGTCTTCAGTGCTTTCAAATGGGTAGGTTTTAAATTGTTCTATTCCGACGGTACCAGGGCTAATTTTCTTTATTTCCCACCCCACCCCAATGTCGAATCACTGTCAGATGTTGCATGCTTGCATGTCAAAGATTGAAAAGTATAGGCCCACCTATAGTCAGGCCTTCAGGATTGCGCTTGAAAGGGCCCTTCAAGCCCCTTTCAGAATTTGTTTAAGCTTTGTGGTCTGAATCCCATATGACAGTAATTAGGGCACTTAACTGTTCACAGTTTATCAGCCTAAGATAAGCGTTGTCATATCTGAAATGTGCGTTGCCTGATAGAGCCATGTAGTTGGGATTTATTCGAGTAGAACTCTGCGCAGCTAGCAGATTTCTAAGCTTAAGCAAACATAGCGCTGGTAATTCTTGGAGGGCTTTTGAAGCTCAGGGTCTGTGATGTGAAATAGCACTCGATGGAGATTTGGAATGCAGTGAGAAGTGGGAGCATTTCACACAGTGGTACCTCTGGGGCCATAGCTGGGTCATGAGCATTTACAGTCGATGAATTGGCCATATGCAGTGGTGTCAAAGAGTCCACGTAAGGCTGTATTTCTTATTCTAACAAGCCGCAGGTGATGCAGTATGTGGACGCCTGAAAGGATTTGCTCTCATCTGTGAGTTTATTTGGACTGCTGGTTCTACAGTTGTTGGATGACTGGCGATCCTGCACAGTGGAGCTGACACTGAACTAGCACACTAGGTGACGGGTGATAAGTCTCTGACAATGTGGTCTTCTCTGTGGTTTGCTATGTTCTTACCGTATCTTCACACGTGGTGGCTGAATCATTTGGATTTTTTTAATATTTGAAGCACCTACTAGGAGTATTACCTCACAAAGGGTCCCCTCATAATTTTTAAACAGATCTAATGATGTTATTGTAGCCAGCCTGGCTCTGCCTTTCCTGTTTGATTTAACCATTTATCAACAAGGGATTGTAATTTGATTTTATTAAAAAAGATTATTTCCTTTATTGAATTAGACATGAGACTGCCAGAAGCAGACCGATTGAAACTTATAATGCTTATTATGGCTCTTCATTGCTTTTCAATATTAACATGCCCAGCTAGATTGTCCCTATTAAGTTCTGAAGTAATAATACATAGGAAATATAATATGCTTGACGTTGCTCGTAACAGTATGTCAAAAAATGCATTTACAAAATGCGACAACGGTGATTTTGGGCATTTCTTGTCAGCGGATTATTTGAAATATTTTGCAGCAAGTAATGGAACAGTCAGGAGCCGATAGAGTGAGCCTCCAAATGCTCAGCCAGGTAACCAACTACTTTCACTGTTCTGTCACTCATGCTGCGTGCAGCATCACATCAGATCACAGGTGCTTACAGAATGCTGAGAAATAGACAATTATTGCCAGAGTTTGTAATTTAATAGACAATTGTTTGTTTTCCTGCCCCCAATATTCTGGGACCTGTAGTATTAAATTAAATGAAATTATTACATTAGCTGTTACAACCAGTAAAAAGATGGTTGCAGAATCAACCAGGACTGAAACCTAATGATTACCTTTTTATATTATGGGAAAAGAAACTTTAAAGTAGACCAAAAACAGACAGCGATAACTTCTGTCATATCTTTAAACTGCATGCTTTCTGTCTCTTAGGTCCTTGTGAATGACTTCTTCCTGGTTGCTTGTCTGGAGGACTTCATTGAGAACGCCCGTCTCTTCATCTTCGAGACCTTCTGCAGAATCCACCAGTGCATTAGCATCAAGTAAGTTGCACAATCCAATCCAAACTAAGCGATTGTAACATTTGCAAATTGAACTTCTGAATTTTGCGGACACAACAATTGCGTTCGAATCCTAAACCATGTCGCATTGCAGGATTCAGACACACATCCTTTAACCAGTTAAAACAAGAAACAGCGTCTGAGGGCTTCTTAACATTTAATAAACTATGAATGTGTCATACTCACTTAACGGGAAGAAACTCAGCTATCAGTCAATATTAACCATTTTTAGCAAAACGAAACATAAGGGTAATAACAAAGGCTCTGAATTAGCTCCGAGCGAAATAATGCTACCACAGTTGGCACAGAACTCAAGTTAAAATACCCTTATTACTTATCGTTCTGGGAATGTCATTTTCGAGCCTGAGGCCTGAAAAACATGCTCGGGGCTTAACTGGTTAAAGCTAACAGGAAGTCCTAGTTGCTATCACCAGACTTGGTAAGCAGTCGGTAAACAGGAAGTAAGAACATTGGCTTTGTGTTTAATGGAATTTTCCTCACTGATAAGTGTTTATTGCCCCTTCTACACACAGCCACGCTGACCCCACACATCTCAAGGATTAAGTATTGGGAGGTTTAACTGCTTCCAGGTCTCCACAGGTTGCTCTGCTCGCTAAACTTTAAAGACCACCTGTCCGAGGCCATTCCCAGAGAGTTTTCTCCTAGGAAGAGGTGGGGGTTAGACAATGTTAGACGTTCCCAGGTGCCATAACAGGCAGCAATCTTTCAGCTTCTTTGCTTTGAGTGAATGAAGGTCAAAGGGTTTGTAAAGTCTTTATTGACTCCTAGCAGTTTTGTTGCATACAAATATATATATATATATATATATATATATATAAAATATAATTGACCTTGGATGCCTCTCCAAAACCATGACATTTAGTCAATGCTAATTACAGTGAGCATTAGTGGAGAGATAAAAAAGATTATAGTAATTGTCTGCAATTAAGAGAGATTATAGGATTTGGCTGCCTCTTTACATTAATTTTAGAGTGAGAAAGATAAAGACGGAGCATTCAACCTTGTCAGCCATTAATCCCCATGTTTGAACAGTGGATTTGTGCTTAATCTGATCTCTGATATCTATCAATCAATCAATGTTTATTTATATAGCCCAATATCACAAATGTTACATTTGTCTCAGTGGACTTCACAGTTTGTACAGAATATCAGTATGACAATACGACACCCTCTGTCCTTTGACCCTCACATCGTACAAGGAAAAACTTCCAGAGAAAAAAAGGGGAACATGGGAGAAACCTCAGGGAGAGCATCAGAGGAGGGATCCCTCTCCCAGGACGGACAGACGTGCAATAGATGCCGTGTGTACATTGAAAAGATAATACATTTACAACATAGGTAGACCAAATGTTTAGAAATGCATGTGTCTATAATAAGAAGATGAATCCACGAGGATGTCAACAATCCTGTGGGAGCCATCAGGGAAGTAGTATGATGAGTCAGGCAGGACCGCAGAGACAGGTTCAGCCACGACTCGAAGTCCAGGAATCAGGATCCAGGACCCCCCGACAAACTAAGCCTATAGCAGCAAAACTAGGGGCTGAGTCTAAGCCCTAACTATAAGCTTTATCAAAAAGGAAGGTCTTAAGCGCACTCTTAAAAGCGGATAGGCTGTCTGCCGCCCGAACACAAACTGGAAGCTGATTCCACAAATGTGGAGCTTGATAAGAAAAGGCTCTGGCTCCCATTGTACTTTTAGAGACTCTAGGAACAACCAACAACCCTGCATTCTTGGAACGCAATGCCCTAGTAGGACAGTAGGGTATAATGAGTTCTTTAACCTGTTAAGCCCGGACCTCGGGGCTTTTTTCACGACACTGTGTCTCAAGGAACCTTAATATTTAATAAACTATGAATATTTTATATCCATATAACGGGGAAAAACTCAAAAAAACCACATACCATACACTGACCCTCTGAATTAGCCCAGAGCGAAAAATGCTAACCTATTACCGCACCGAAAATCACTCCAAGCTCCCTTATTACTTATCCTAGCTCTGCACATCCAGCACATCGTTTATGATCATAAAGACACAGAATCTAACGGTGCAAGCCTCAACACTGAAAGATACAAACTCACGACAGGGGAAGCGAACACAGATATCACAACACGTACCTTCACGGAGATTTTACGGGACATCGTCTCACCGTAGCTGTCAATCTGATCATAAGACTGTTCAATGGCATTCAAACGAGAAAAAACGATGCTGCATCGGTTAATCCATAGGTTGAGAAAGTATGGGCAATCTAATTTTTTTCATTTATAGTCCATAATTCCATATTGATGGCAAAACCGGAGACCAAAAGTTAGCTGCTAATGGTAGCCACCTGCTGCTGCTATTTCCCATGTATTGACTCACGCGGCACTCTAACAAACAGACATGACCAAATAAGGACTATGTGGGACTTCCCCTCTATTGGCTCTGACGGTCAGAAAGAGATGTCACATGTCAAAATCGAGCAAGGGGGGCCAGAGATAGGTCAAATCCACCCAAATGACTCCAAAGGAGGTTTTCTTTTTTCTAAATGTCTCTAAAAAGGTCAAATATCACTTGTTTTGCATCAATCTTGATACAGGGTACTTATTATATGTTGTACTTTGGATTCCTAAAGCGTTTAGTCTACTAACCCATCATCCAAGGTTAGTTTTCACTATAAGTACAAAATATTTTTTGGACGGACACTATAATTTACAGTTTTTTACCATGTTCAATCTGAATTTTCTTTAAAATAAAAAAACATCTATATTGATTCTGACTTTTCTACATCCAACTCACAGGTTTATCATTACTTTGAGAAAAAATATTATTAATTTAACCCTTTTAGAAGGGAAGATATGGTCATTTGTTCTGGGAATGTCATTTTCGAGCCTGAAACATGAAAAACAGGCTCGGGGTGGAACAGGTTAAGGTAAGATGGCGCTTGCCCATCAAGGGCTTTGTAGGCGAGAAGAAGAATTTTAAATTCTATCCTGTGTTCTATAGGGAGCCAGTGTAAGGCAGCCAGAACAGGAGTAATGTGGTCCCTTTTCCGAACTCTGGTTAGTACATGAGCTGCAGCATTTTGAATCAGCTGAAGCGACTTAACTGACTTCTTGGTACACCCTGATAATAAGGAGTTACAATAATTGTATTTAGATTGATAAGATAGATGATATTTGGTTATGCATACGTTATTCTTGTGTTTCCTCCCTATTTTACTCTACAAGGTTGCTTCTTCTTTCAGAAAGCTAATTTATAGTCAATCTGAAGATTTGGAGGAAGGTCTGCTTTTCAAATATTGTTCAAGAGAAGAAATGATTTACCTCTGTCGATATGGAAAGGATTGCATTGACTGTTACATAGAGCCGTGGAGGTCTGTAGTCAAGGTTGAATCGAGGAACATGATCAGGCCCCGCCGAAATCTCCAGTTGCAGATTGTCTGGAATTGATTAGGAGTCCTGGTTCTTTTTTGGCAGACTTACTGCAATTGGATCCATGTACTTGTTAAGGACCACAAAGGTTAGTGGTAACACTGAAAGAGGAAGTAAAATGGTGATTTCTCTACTTTTCACCTTTTTTTATTCTTCTTTTGTTGACATCTCTTAAGCAGGAACTCGTATCGAGCGCAGTTTCTGGGATTTCTGTGTTTATTTTCGGTGGTGTCTATTTTTGAAAGACTCCCAATTTCCAAGTCATTAGTCCTCTACCCAGAAGCTGTTTTGCACCCAAGCGTGGACTCAAATGAATTTGATGGCTGTTTTTAATGAGGACATTTTTACGGATGTTGGCCATCATGGTTTCACATTTTTAGCTCGCCCTTTTTGCCTACAGCTTAGGACACAAAAGTAGACTAGAAGCTGGCGTAATTGAGTTATTTTACACAATAAAGGCTTATGTAAAATGTACGGTAGGCAGTGGAAATGAATTTCAGCCTGCATTTTGTAATTGCATGCACACACATCCTTTTGTCTAGCCTTTCTTTCTGTGTGTGTTTCCAATTTGGCTTTGTTTTCCTTGTTTGATTTACAGGGTTTATTTCCATAGTTGTTCCCTCGGTGGCGAGACCCTTCTATGACCTCGAACACACACTTGTCCTTTGACATTTGAATAAATGCTTCAGACACACACATGATCATTTGGACCATTTCCCTCAATATTGCATTCGCACACAAATGCTCTCTGGTAGTTGGAATCAGTGTCCTGTGTGATTAGATCTAACACTGAAGATCTTTCCACCTCACAATTCAAAAAGTCATTAAAAAAACCACACGATCATTTTGGTTTCAAAAAAATCAATTTTACCCCAAGCCGAAGGCGAGGTTGCTCCAAATGGCTCGGAGTCTCCCAAACACTATCATATGTTAGCGTTTAACAGTGCACTCTTTTCAGGCCAGCCGTGTTAAGAAGGGAGCTTTTGAGAAGGATCCCCCATCCTCTCCTCTAATGCAGTTAGACCCCAATGTCTGACCCCCTCTCTCCAAGTGTGAGGTATCGAGACCCAAAGGAGTCCCCTAGCCTTAAGTCGAAAGCTCAGGAGCCAGAGTCAGTAAGGGGTCGAAATGAAAGTGATCCTCTTTCCCTCAAGGAATAGAATCGTGGCTGTGTAAAATAATACCAGTCATGGAGGCTGTCTGCTTGGCTTAAGGGCCAAAGGATGTCAATAGTAGCAGTTGTATTGGTCCGATCCATTCCCAGCTCCCACTCATATCTCCCTCTTTTTCTTTTCTTCCCTTCACCCATACGTTTTAGGTAGCTGCTATACACCTTTTAGGGAGACGGTGAGATAAAGTAACCCTTCTCTGATATACAAATGTCCTTCCTGGGAGGAAAACATTGCCAGACTTTGGTTTATAAATTAGATTAGACTTCTTCGGCTGATACAGGCCATGGCCCTGGGCCTTTTGGGGGCACCCAGTGTTCCTCTATGTTATGGCGCACAGATCACGTTTAGCGGGGTTAGGGGTTAGCGTAACTCCCCGGCAAGGAAACCAGATCATGTTTGTTTTGATCATCATATTTGACCTGGACTTGACTGACATGTGCCCCCACTTTACTGAATTGCCAAACAAAACACCCAGTACCCCTGCGCAGCAATCACTTAATCACACGGGTAACATGGGAACCAATAACAAATCTTATTCAGGTTTGCCTAAGATTACTTGATTGTTAGATAAATAAGTGAATGTCAGTGTGGTGCTTTTAACAGGTGGTGTTCACTGTTATAGAGCATTATTCAGAGGTGGGCAAATAAATATATATTGTGATGCTCATAATTGAAGTAAATATATGTATAATTTAAAGAGAAAATTGCTTATTTAGTCTCTTTATAAAGTCCCACTTCATGTTACTATGCTTTTTATGAATTTGACATTTTATCTAAACGGAAATTCTAATAGACTTTCTCTGTGAACACTGACATGGGTTAGCCATCACAAAACTAAACCTGCTTTATTAGACAGCTGACACTTTCCCAAACTTGTTAGGTTCCAATTATGATCCATATGAGCAATTTGATTGTCAAACATCATCTTCTCCACTTGTGATGCCCTGAGGTGTATTTAGCTGGCCATCAGAGCTATGTTAGTAGATTGTCGGTGTGAGTGACAGGTTCATCAGCCTCTGTGTTTCCCTTTCCCCTCCTCTGGGCTGCTGAGATGCTCATGAATCATCTCACAACTGCTGTTTTTCCATCTCATTATCCAGCCTGCATCACTTACGCTGTGGTGAAAGTGTTGAGAGATATGCACCGTCACTCGGAGACCAAGCCTTATTTTTCTCATTATGCTGAAGTAATGCTCTAACTTTTTGTTTGTGCTTTTAATGCCCCATCCAGACTCTGACATCATTTCCCTTCCCCTTCTTTATGTGGTTTAGCCACCATTTAACCAACATTCATGGGTAAGAAAGTAGTAGTATTTTTGAGGTAAGAAAAACATCCCAAATGCTACTTTCCACCAACAGA